>JACBWV010000052.1:0-20110 GCA_013435795.1 Chlamydomonas sp. ICE-L
AGTAGTCAGTCGAGTATATATATATGTAATAGCTTTGCTTGGACGTTTCTAACTTTAGTGGATAGATACAATGGGGGCGGTTGGTAACTTGCATAGTCAGTAAGAAAAAACGAAATGGATACTGCATGCAGTGGCTGCTATATCGCATTGTACAAAATATGAAGGCTTAATTAGCTTACATGGCTCCGCCAGCAATTTGGCTGATGCTCGTTCGTCTTCTGGCTCGCTGTCTGACTCTATGGTTAAGGATTAGAGGAATATATGGGAATGTAGCGGAATGTACGTGTGTAAGGATGCTTACAGTAGATATATAGTGTAGATCATATTTAATGGATGCAATACGGTAGTGTTATTATGTATGGAATCTAATCTTCTCGAATCCTGATTACTTGAGAAATTGCTGGCTCGCTTCTCTTTTAAAATGTGACGCTCTCTCTCTCCGACCACCGGGGCCCAAACCGCCCTGCAAGCGACTGTAGGCAAGCCCGAAATTCTCAGAGAGACCGAAGCATTCGCCTCCTTACCAACAGTGGGCACAAGGGATGGGAGGGACAAAGGGGAAGACGCGGAAGCAGAGGACAAGAGAGAACCTCCTTTCTTTGCGAGATAGCCAGTCTGAAATAGATCTCAAAGTCTGAGCATTTCGACGCAAATCCCCTTGGCTAAATGTAGGGCTGAAATGTCGCAGGATTCTAGGTTTAAACACGCAGCGGCGGTTATAATAGGGTTAACCGGGCTAGAGTCAAATTGCCATGGTCATTAAAGGACTAATGACTTAATCGCAGGTGACGCACCCCGGCGCGTAATCGTATCTCCGCGTGCATTTCCGCTTGTCGCACGTTCGCATTTAGTCGATCTGTCGAGCTTCCCATGTCGTGTAGAAGCTGTGGAGTAGGCAATGTCCAGTGTATTAAGCATGGTGGGTAGGGTCTGCGGAGATCTGATGGTTTTCTTTTATGATGCTGTGGGCAGGGAAGCTGGTTGGTTGCATATGTCAGGTGTTATTATTGGGCTTATGTGTATGCTGGCAGAGAAGGGGGCTGGTGGGTTCTTGATGTCTGCTGTGGAGAAGCTGGTGAGTATTCAATGTCTAGTGTATTTAAGCTTATGAGTAGCTGCAGAGACGCTGGTGGGTTCTCGATGTGTTGTAAAGAAGCTGGTGAGCAAGGTCAAATAATCTCTGGTGTATAAGTCTAGTGGTAGCTGCAGCAAAGCTGATGTGTATTCGATGTCTTCTGTGGAGAAGCTGGTGAGTAGTCAATATCTGGTGAATATAGGCTGGTGGGTAGCTGAAGAGAAGCTGGTGGGTTCTCAATGTCTGCTGCAGAGAAGCTGGTGGGTAGTCATGTGCTGGTGTAGAGAAGGCGGGTGGCTCGGCAGTAGGCAGTAGATGGGGTTAGTAGATAGTGGTTTTTGTTGATTTTTGTATTACTACAGATTACTATATTTAATATTGTTTCAAATAGTTTATTTTGTCTCTAAAACAAATTCATTAACTACCGCGTCACCACTGATAAATGCTTAAATACATGTATTGCCTGGCCTACAGGGCTGAGCTGGCCACATGAAAATATCCACGTGTAGGGCGTGGTCAATGTAGCAAAGCTGTTTCCTAAGCCTAGAAGGCAGCAAGGCTTGAACACCTCTCATCTGGGGGGAGATTGTTGGTGGGCGCCGGAACTTCAGACAAACTCATTATACGGTTCACACACAGCTGCTGGCCATCGCGGCTGTTGTGCAGTTGAGATGTGTGGATTGAATGTGTCAGCGAATTGGGCACTGGTCAAATAGGCCCTTTGCCTCAAGGGTGTGTCTTCACTGCCTGAATGCCACTAGACAAGGTGATGAGGCTGTATGGGTGGTCTTGTGTGTGTATTGCTCAAGGAGCCCAGCTGCATTGGCACTGATCTGCACATTGGGCATCACACGTCATTATATGTGCTGGCTCAAAGCTGATGGCGTCTCCTGACCACATATGATGGCCTAACAAAGGACGGCTTTCATTGGAGGTGTCATAGCTCAATCACAACAAAACATATAGGGCAACTATGCTCAACCAAGGTGGTTGCGCCCCAGTGCAAGCAAACGGCGTGGGCCCCTCAACCTCATGCCTGCATAATATGAGCCTACTTCTTATTATTATGTATCTACAAGCCTTTTTGTGTGTGTGCGAGTGCAGTATGGTCCTAGACCACCTGCACCTATGATCACCCAGAATGTCATGCCGGCAATCAGGAGCCGATGCAGGCCAATCTGGCATCATCAGAGTCAACACACGCCGTAAAGCGGGGGTCGAATCTGACTAATGCCGGCGTTTTTTACCAGCTGGTCAGGTTTGTGTTGTTTTGCCGTAGCTGGTTCCGGTAATGGTCAACTCTTACTGCTGTCGTTGCTGTTCGCGGTGATTTTCAGTTTCAAACGTGCTCAGTGCAAGCCCGGCCCAGTCCTGAGTGTCAAACCCGCTGAGTGTCGAAGGGCGCTATTCAATGTCAAACCAGTTCAGTGATCAAACCGTTCGAGTGTCAACGCAGTTGGTAACAGTATCACCGCACTCAGTGTGTCAAACACATCACAAGATGTGCAAACCGCTTCTGAAGTCGAACCAGCATCATTGTCAAAAAAAAACGCGTTGCAGGGGTCCAACTGTGCTGTGTGTGGCGGGCGGGGGGGTGATGCTTATCTCACTTCAACCGGCGCATCACCCGCACCGAACCAAAGTCTCTACAACCACGGAGTTCCAGCGGCCTAGCCCACCCTTCCCCTGATAATTTGGTTATCACCTGGCTCTCACCCCACTGTCACGCACCATTGCACAAGTCCTCACTAATCCTGCGCCCGTCACGTTGCTTCGTTCATACAATTTCTATTAGCTATTTTCTTGTCTGATGCCTCCTTTCCCCCACTGCCTATATCTCAGCCTCCCCTGCTGGCCCTCAAATCCACTCACCCACATCCCTCTCGCTCCTGCGCTCCCCCCCTTCGCACTCATCCTTTCTGCCTCGGGTTCTTATTTTCTCCACTCAATCATACGTAAGGGTCCACTATTTTGTTTCAGCATGTGTAACGCTGCACAAGGGCTTCCATCTGCAGTGGACGGAGTGGACCAAATTGCCTCTGCTCCCACGAATGCGTTGCGCTTAAACGTCATCTCCATGCAATCCCCCAGGAGATTACCCCGTTGTTTTCTCTCCCGCACCGTGCGCAACAACTTTGACTGCAGCCTACTCAATAAAACAACACGCAACAACCGACGAGGAGCAAATTGATAAAAAACGGAGTTCCTTCGGGGGCCTCTTGTAAAGCTCGCTTGTTATGGGGCCTTGGAGGGGCATAACTGGACCAGAGTCACACGCTCGGCTCAGGCGTCCTGGTCGAGTTTGCCATGGTGGTGCATCAGCTCATGTGCCTGGCCGTCGGGTCCGCTTTGGCGAAGGTGCCTGTGCTCTGGCCTGGAGCGACGCAGGCCACCATCGGCTATGGACGCCAGTGACTGAGGGGTTCAGGAGGTGCAAGCATTGATCAAGGCGGGTGTTGCTGAGTGCGGCAGAGCCATCATCACCTCGCTCATCTCCGCTTTTGACACGTGGATTGAGTCGGACACCGTGCTTGTCGATGGAGGCTGGGGAGCTGAAGGGAGACTAAGGACAACACCACCAGAGGCAGCCGCTTCTAACAACGTCATGTTCAGCATGCTGGTGGACAAGACGGGGGCAAGAACAGGCTGTCACTGCGCTGGGGGCGAAGATGGCTTCTTGTGGAAAGTTCCAAGCTACAAGGGCGGTCTGGCACGTAGAAATTCAACCAAAAGCTTGATTCAGGCGTGGCCATGGTATAGTCTGAGCTGCCTATTGGGTGTGAAGTCCTACATATATACTATGTAGGCATATGTACAATGAGGTCCCCAGGGCCAATAACACACATAACAGATATAGGTGATATTGTACATATCGTGGCATGGATTAACAGACTAATGTCATGAGCGTGCATATGACATAATTTGGCAAGGGAAATGGGTATTGGGCAATGTGTAGCAAGAAGGAGATTTGTAGAAACGCTGTAAGGAGAAAGGCGTAATCACTCAGTGATGATCAACTAGAGCAGTTGTTGGACATTTGTGTGATAGGGGAACGGCATCACTCTAGGGTTCATTCGGTGTCTGGCTAGTGACTGAGTGGTGATGCGAGTCATCAGGACATTGTTTAATTTATCAGGTAAAGGACATCAAACCAATGATTCTACTAGACAATGCAGTTAGGTACTGGAATCTGAACGCTTTAAAGCGCTTGTTGTTAGTACTAGCTGATTAATGTGAACCTGGCTGGATGTGTCTCTGTAGTAATTCGAAATTTTGATTAATCAGCGTGCGCGCCCACTTTCTCATATGGGACTGTGTATTTTCGCTTTGATTAGGCGTCCTTCTCTGTGTCTTTCATATATTATCTGATTCAGCATCAGGTGTGTTTGATGAGGATCATGTAGGCAAAGAGTGTACAAAGCGGATAATTCCGTTATCACGTAGCCGCGGGCTGGTATGGTTGTGTCCCGTCACTCTCTCTCCTTATTATGTTTCCAGTCGTCGCTGTCCACTTTCGCCTCTCCCTGTCCATAACACAGACTGTCCGTATAAGTAATCGTGGTATGGGGCTTTTAATTTGTCAATTTTGTCCTTTTAGATGATGAAGCCCACATCACTGCAAGATAGCTGGTGTACATGGCAACCAATTAACTCCTGATCCCATCTTTCTGGTACAAGCTCCTCGTCCATATTTTGCTGTTTTGAGTATACTCCACTAGGTTATTTTCAGGATAACACGCAGGGCGCTGTGCTGGCCTCAGATGAACAATTGCCTGCGTAACAACATTAGCGCTATGAAAGGACTATGAATGAGTGTGGCAAGCAGCTACGATCAGTACTGGGTGCGAGAATAAAATATGTCAACGTGGCAGAAGATGACAGGTAGCCTGTTTCGCTACTGTCAAGCAAGAGGTATAGAGTCATTAACACATACAGATCGGAGGCAGACCACTTTGCCTGCCCCTAGGTCAACGACCTTGTTTTAGTCTTACTATATATAACTGCCTGACACATTACACATGTGACTATAATATAGCGAATAGGCGGACAATTGTTTATTTCTGCCTGTCTTTTATCCTTCGAACTGTTTTATTTCATTTTCGCGTTGAAACGTTTGGCCCTAAGACAAATGGCAAGAAAACATTGGCGATGGTTGTCGCCGCCAATTCTGGTTAGGGGGTTGGGCGCCTTGGGACCGAAAAAATCCAAGGGAGATCGGCCAAACTAGTAAGCTGAAGGGCTACCCGCAACTTTGCTGGTCGAAGTTAACTCTTCATACGTGTTAGCTTACACCAAGACCCAAGGTTCAAATATGCCCATGTGGCCATCCAGCCTCATATGCACGAGGGTACTCTACTCTCACACCAATGAGCGGAGGTGGGTCCCCCATGGGGGGCGAACAACACCAAATCAGTTTTGGATACGCGGCATGGGCAGTTTCCGGCAGCCAGCTTCCACAGTCATGACGAGCTACTCTAACATGAGGTAGCAGCCAGCAACTGTGGTCTTCTTGGCCCAGAAGCTGTTTGGTTTGGCAATGTTTGCTTGATATTACAGTAATTCAACGTCCAGACGACACTAGGTCTCGCTTCGGGTTTATGCCCGAACGACGGTGGAAAGGAGCTGTCTAGTGAAGGGCTGTACGGGCAAAGACCTATAATGAACCACGTCCCCCAATTTTATAATTTAATTACGCTGTATCCCAAACTCTACATGCAACACAAAAACATAGGCTCCAAGATCAAGGCTAATGCATGTTTATAGAAATCAAAGATGAAAGCCCTTTAAGAGGCCAAGGGGCAGGCAGGCGGGCACGTGTGAGCCATGCTCAGACCGCTAGGCGGTTCTACATAAATGACAGAATAATATAGCAGGTCTGCAGCGGCAGGTCACCATCGATACTTGAACTTGGCAGCTTGACTTGAACTTGAACTTGAACTACTTGAACTTGGTTGCATAGCTTCACCCATCATTTTGTCTTTTCGTTGTCCTTCCGGGCCGTAAAAACAATCATTGCTAGTCAAGGCATAACCTCGTACGGCAAGTCCAGTTAGGCTGTCCTCTACATTCGACACTGCGAACCTGTCCAATAACCCTACGTGGCACCGGTGGGGGGGGGAAAAGTCGGGTACCGGGTACTAGGATCAGAGTCTCGCCACAATGGGCGCTACCTGTCCATGTTCCCACAGTAGCACGCTCAGGTGGGCTGTGTAGGTCTGGTTGTGTTTAAGGCGTAAAGCACGTCTGAGAGCCTGCCCGCCTTGGCTAGCAGCGATGGCCTCCGTTAGCTATCGTGTGTTAGTTATGTGTGTATTGTAGGGGGGTCGGCAGTAGTAGACATTAGGAAGTGGAAAGGGGGTCCGCATCTCAGCAACCGTGGCAACAGAACCGTTTGGAGGCTGCTCACCCACTGGCCTAGTGCCTGACCCTTCCCATCAGTACTACTTATGGCCAGAATGTGACGCACCGTCTTAGAGCGGCACACCAAAATAAAACTGCGGCGGTGAGAAAAAGCACTCCCTAAAAAATGCTTTTCCTTCAGGCGCATCTAGTATCGGTATTTTGTTTTTGGCGGATTTTGTGGCGCTTTTTGTGGGTTGCGTTTTTTCAGACAGCTTAGGGGAAGTCCTGGGAGGATGGAAATATGTTATTCTAGGGGGAGCAAATTTTCTTACAGAAGGCACTGAGTTAATACGGTCACACCGCAGGGAATTCACAGAGGCTGGATGAAAATACTGTTAGTTTAATGTTTTAAGTACAAATGTTGAATGATTCCGCCTTGGGCCGACGCACGCTGAGGGTGGACGGATTGGAACCAACTACCATGCTAAGCATACAGGCTAATGCAAAAGAAGAGGCTGTAACAACCTAAATATGCAAGTGCGTGCTAAATCACAGATCTTCTGCTGGTGGGGGCTCAGTGAGCGAATGATTGCCTTCTCACTAGGGTCAAATAAGAAGAGAAGCGTACAATATAAAACGGCAAGGATCATGTAAAGGCTAATCCCTTCAGAATTCATTCATCCTGCCTTCATGACCTCTTAGTGGTCTGGCTTAGGACCTGATGGCAGGTCGCAGCGGGCAACAGTGGGAGGGTATAGTACTATAGCTCGATGTCATAGTTGTTCCAATGGCTGCAAATGCCATCAATGTCAAAGAAGTGGCATAGGGGCGGCACGCCCTGTCATGCGACATCCATGCGATGCAAATGAAGGGTACAACCACAGTGAGCTCCCGAACATGTGGCGTTGATCATAGGGCAGATTGTATCATATTGCCCACTGTTGGGCTAGGGTGTTGAGTAGGCGCGATGAAAACTGTGGCAAGCTGCCCACATGATATATCCGTGGTGCGCAGAAGGAGCGGGTGGGATGAGACGCTGTCAAAAGTGGAGAGTGGGGCTCTTGGGACAGGAATAAGAAAGGCGGAGTCTTCCATCACGTCGAGTCTCAATGAGTTAGTGCAACATTCAGTAGTGCTTTGGTAGCTCTTGAGTAGTTCTAGACTGACATTACCAGATGCTACCCTACCAGAGCTTGTCCTCGGAAACTACGGGGGGAGAAATCGTGGTCAAGTCAAGACCTAGGCACTTCTGCTGTTCGCTCGGGCAATGTCGATCCCTACATCTTCTCGTGGGAATCGCACAGAGAGGAGAATGAGAAAACATGATAGACCTAACCAGAAATTGAAAGAAAAATGACTCAAGACGGCGGATTCAAGACATATTTATTTAGAGGCGTACCACGCTAGAGAGCCTTGCCTTGCTAGCAGCGGGCCTCGTTACTAACAGCCTGTTCCATAAGAACCAGGTTACGGTTATGAGTAACCCCGCAAACTGTAGTGCGGCAGTACTTTTAACCCGTGTTCTAGCCAGCTTCCTGTCGCTTAAAACCCCGGTGTACAACTTCGTGTTTCCGATTGTCCCTGAAATCTGGGTATGGGGAAATGTGGGGTTATGTGTTTGTTAAATCAGTTGTTCGACTGCGTGGAAGCGTTTTAAATATTTATTCGACAGATGTCCCAGAAGCTTCTTCATTCCGAATATAGGAAGAGACGCCATTGTGAGCTGGAAATGCAGAGAGATCTGTACCAGTTGCGTTGCTCGTTCGTAGGGTGCTCGTTCATGCCCCCCATGCTGCCTCTGTTTGAAAAACAAACCTTGACCTGACGAATCCATGGCGGTGAGCGTCGGAAATTCTGAGAAATTGAAGGGATCGCGCGTGACTGCGATCTACAAGGTTGCAGCGCTCGCGCTCATCTCCACATTATGGCCGCAAGCGACCGCTGCGGCGGTCAGAGTGTCAGCGTGGAACCAAGGTGGATCGCGGTTACGCTTACCGTGGGGGGGGAGGGGGGGGGGGGGGGGGGGCACGGTTCAAGGTAACCCCGATCCGCCCCGGCACGTCATCAAATTTGGCCGGAAACTGGTTAACAAGTCGGTCGAGCGAAGTTCAGGTTTAAGAGTGTTTCCGATTGTAATCGGGGTTAACCCCACATAACCCGGCTTTACCCGGGACAAATACACGACCTACCTGCCCCAACGAACGAACGTGTCGTGTCGGACGCATCATGAAATTCATATCAGGCGTCCGAGAATCCACAATGACACGTCACACAGCCCACACAATAACAGCCTGGCCTACGGGTCCCGAACCGACTAGACCACCATCGGCCGCAACGGCCGGTAGCACGCTGCCGCGACTGATAGCAGAGGGATAGCCCTCTGACTGATAGTACTAACAGCCAGCGCACGGCCCGCCAAGGTAGCCCGACCCACGCCCACTGTTAGTGCTCAGTCCACTGTTAGTACCTACTGTTAGGGTGTGTTTTCGGTCACCGTTGAAGTTCCGCTGAAGTCCACGCTGTCACGAAGTGTTTCCAGTGGGGTTCCGCTGACATTTTGCTATGTCCCGCTGAAGTCCACGCTGGCTTTTTTGACCGCTGAAGGCCGACGTGGACTTCAGCGGATCCTACGTGGACTTCAGCGGAATTCAAAACTTCTGCGGGAGCCCTGACCTGTTATTCACCGGGTTTCACCGGCTCACCTAGAGTGACTTAGAGTGCACAGGACTCCTCCCTGCTGCACTGTACTGCCGTGCCAGTGCCAGCTATGGCATGGACACTGATGCCGGTACCATGAGGTACCGCGGCATCCCAGTACTTTCTCCTAGCGCATTGATCGAATGCTTATCTTATTGTAAAGACCTTATCCTTACCGTCTTCCCCTCGTCTCTGTGCTTTGCACACGCTCCGGAATACTACAGGTTACGGTCCCCTCGCGTTAGATTGTCCTTGCTCGACGGCCATCCGAGCTGAAGGACATTTTGATTGTTGTCCCGACGTGCTTCAATTGAAAGGAGTGAAGACAGCTCCATCCGACAAGAATCTCCCCACTGGGACACAACTCTTGTGCGAAGATCAGCCGCGTTTCCGGTGATAACCCCCCCGACAAGATCTCCCACACATCTGGGACACAACACTTGTGCGGTGATCAGCCGCGTTTCCGGTGATTCTGCTCCATTGAGCATCCAGCTGCTCCGCCAGCTACCCCCCCCCCCCCCCCCCCCCCCCCCCTTGACAACAATCTCTCCCTCCACTGCGCCCCCACCACCACCCTTCTCATCCCCGTTGCTTTACGCAATCTCCGCCGTCTCTCCACCTCCGCCTGACCTATCAAACCCTCCAGCCCCCCCCCCCCCCCCCCCCCCTCCTCGTACCCACTCTTTCTTCCCCACATACCGATTACCAGATCTCGAGTTTCTTTATCGTACTAAGATTTCCTACTCCCTAATCCCGCCTTCCCAATCTCCTTGCGCTTTGCCCTTCCCCTGACCTTCGCAATGGACGCGCGGCAATGCCCCAAGTTCGATGGTAAGGGAACACTTGAAACCTTTGCTACCTGGTACAAGGACATGACCAGACCCATGCTGGACAGTTTCTGCAGGCACTCCGTGCTTCATGGTGACAGCGATTTCATTCCGTTCTCAGAACCAAAGGATGGCATGCACTATCTCACCTCGTCCAGCAGTGACATCACTGCTATCAGCAACTTTATTGCTATGAACCACATTTGTGACTCAGTCCACTCATCTATTGCTGCTGTCCTGCGCGACCGCACCAACAATGCAGCATCTGCGTTGCGCTACCTGAGAACTGAGTATGGATCAGGTTTCATGTTAGATCCTCTTATCCAAACTCCACCATTGCATCCACAACCATCAGATCTCTAAACTTCTCTCGCCACTCCATCCACCGCCATGCAGCTCTCCCTCTTCGCCGACCATCCAGGTCCCCCTCTGACCGGAATGCGCCACCACCCCCCCCCATTCGTGGATGCCCCTCCTCCCCCACCCAAGATGCCTCAAAACCCCTATGATCCTCTTGTTCTCTGCCCCTTGGATGACGCCAAACTCAAGGCCAGTCTCCGCGCTAGTGCGCAGAAGATCTTGGAGAAGGACCTGATTTTTTCAAGGACATCGCAGAGGGTAAATACAAGCAGCAACCTCAACCTCCTCCAGGCCCCTCCAGGCCCCCTCCTGTTCACCAGCAGACCAAGACTGGTGCACCATCTGCAGCGGGCCAGGAATTCTGGATTGGAGAAGATGACCCTGCTGGACCATCTGACCAACCTGAGGACCCAGCATCTGTACAACCAGACCCAGCATCTGTGCCCCCAGTGCCCCCTGTCCATCCAGATGCCCATAAGCCTGGATGGTACCCCGAGTGGAAGGAGGACATGTTCAAAGAGCGGGAGGACCTGATTGCAAGTAAGATCTCCAGTGTCCTGTCCTGTCCTGCTGTCCAACCTGTCCTGCACACTGTCTCAGAGATAGGAAATCCCCCCACACTGCAGAATGCCCACAGTAGTGGGGACCATGAAGACCAAGGCACTACCTCTGAGCCTGCACCTGTCCTTCTAACTGTCTCGGAGATAGGAAATCCCCCCACTCTGCAGAATGCCCACAGTAGAAAGGACCATGAAGATGCTACTTCTGATCCAACCACCCCTGAGTACCCATCTGGCACTACCATTATGTGTTTCTACCCTTCCCAGCCCATGGCACATGACTGGGTACTCAGCTCCGATTCTATTCAACACCTCACCTACAACAAGCATGCCCTCATCAGAATTATACCTCTTTCTCCTCCAGTCCCAGTGTTCTTCCCTGGACATCCCCATCCACGTATGTGCTCTTCTACAGGCACAGCTGTCATCCAAGCACACAATGGCTTGATCCTAACCCTCAAGAATGTCCATGTTTGCCCCATTGATAGTGATCCTATGCCACTCATCATTCCACACACTGGCATCCCAATGCATCTCATCAGTATCCCAGCTATGATGAGACAAGATGATGACTTTATCTTTTCTTTGGATGATTCCCAGGCTACCCTACGCATACCTTCCCAAGAGGATCAGGACCAGGACGGAAGACAAGAAAATAATCCTGCCCCCCCACTCCAGTCTGTCCTGGTCTGCCATAACAATGCAAAGGGGGGAGTCTACTCCACAGATGTCTTCTACCCCAAGCCCCTTGATCACCCAGACCATGACAGACCAGTTGACCCGTGGTACCTGAACCCTCACGTCATGGTACATCATTTATGCCCGGCAGGAAGAGCTAAGTGGACTCAACGGTTCAAGGACTCTACAGACCGCCTCAATGAACTGGCATCTCTTCCCCCTCCTCCTTCACCTTATCCTCCCCCTTCACCACCTCCAGGTGCTCCTCCTCCTCCTCTCCCCCCCTCTCCACCAGTCCCTGTCTCCTCACCTCCCTCCTCCTCTGCTGATCCTGCTGTCCCTTCCTCTACAAGCCCTGCACCTGCCCCTACCAGCTCCCGTCCCAGGGCAGATAAGAGAAACAAGTCCAGTATGACTATGACTTGCTGGAACTGTGATGGATTTGGACACAACTCCAGACAATGCCCATCAGCAGACACCAACTTGGCCCATAGGCCACCCCTGGACACCCTTACCCCGGCTGACAGGTCCTCCTGGCCTAGCTCATCCACCATCCCATACAGCCCCTGCCACTGTCCAGTACCAGCAGAAATCCAATGGTGAGCCTTCCCCAAACTGCCTGTACTGGTCAGACTGTCACAGAGAAGCAGGATATGTAGAAGTCCTGCCAGATAGTGCCCATAGTGCCCCTAGGTGTAGCAAGGATGATGATGCCATAGATGTTGACCAGCAGCTGGCCAACATGAAAGCATCAATGCTAGAGATCTACAGGAAGAGATACCCATCTGTAGCCAGCCAGAAGAATACCCAGACACCAGTAAACCTGGAAGCAGAGCTACCAGCACAGCAACCAGTCATGCCACCAGTAGATCCACCAGTAGAACAACCAGTAAAGCTACCAGTAGAGGCACCAGCACAGCCAGCAGTTAAATCATCAGGAGGCCCCTTAGTAGTAAACCCTCCAGAATTGAAAACTGCCCCCCATTCCCTGTTCCAGGAGGACATACTCCTCCAAACCATGACCCCCACTGGCATAACAAATTTCTCCCCAGGAAGCACCCCTCCCAGCTCAGATCCAGGCTCTCCAGCTGACATACAGAATAACACCCAAATGTCTGCCATCAGCTACACCCTGGAAGACCACAGGGAAGGGTACTACCCCCTAGGGGAACTGACGGGCATTCTAGATCACATGATTCTCTTGCCCACCCCACCCTGCATAGTCAACATGCGCAGGGTTCCCTTATACACCCTGATCCACGATTTCTATGCAAGGTACAAGTACCTGAGGTCCCTCCCACACCAAATCTGGAGAGAGCGGGATATGCCCACCAATCCTGCACCAGTTACTAGTCCCATACACTTGCACTCCAAGCTGCTAGCCACACTCATATATCAGTATGACACCTGCTCAGCTAGCATTAAGGATAGATTGAAGTGGACCATTTGCCTGCAGGCAGCCATGGTCAGTGCCTACTGCAATGCAGCCCACATACAGCCAGGACTCCTCATGCAATCCCACCAGATCAGGACAGATGGAGAGCCCAGCCCTATCCTGATCTACGTTGATGATGCCATCATGCCCTGGAATCTGCAAG
This sequence comes from Chlamydomonas sp. ICE-L, assembly GCA_013435795.1. NCBI lineage: Eukaryota > Viridiplantae > Chlorophyta > Chlorophyceae > Chlamydomonadales > Chlamydomonadaceae > Chlamydomonas > Chlamydomonas sp. ICE-L. Next base: position 13,139 of record JACBWV010000052.1, read on the forward strand.
ACTGTTTCATACTCGACTTCTGCCCTCCTGTCTTTCACTCTGACCCTACAGCTGACCTGTGGGATGACCTACACCAGGCCATCACAACTAGGCTTAAGAGAGATGGGTTCTACCATATCCCATACCCAGTTGATGACACTTGATCCTATGACCCAGTAGCTAGCCAGCAGTTGAAAGTTGATAAGTTGGCATGGATTCCCTTGCAGCCATTAGATTTGCCTCTCCCACCAGTCACCTCTGCAACCTCAAATCCTAGACTCCTGGACATGGTACAGACTTCTCCTAGAATATTGATTGATTGCAACTTGACTGTCTGCTTTCTTATATTTGACCTGAGCCGCCACCCTGTCCCACAGGACCCTCATTGCACCTTTTATGCCAGACAGCTAAGTTTACCTTTCAAAGCATAACCTGCTAATGGCTATTTTAAAGTCCCTCTAGTTTTATTTTTTACTCCTCTAATTCCCGGAATTCTCCAGAATGAAGAATACCAGGAATTGGGGGGGATGTTATTCACCGGGTTTCACCGGCTCACCTAGAGTGACTTAGAGTGCACAGGACTCCTCCCTGCTGCACTGTACTGCCGTGCCAGTGCCAGCTATGGCATGGACACTGATGCCGGTACCATGAGGTACCGCGGCATCCCAGTACTTTCTCCTAGCGCATTGATCGAATGCTTGTCTAATTGTAAAGACCTTATCCTTACCGTCTTCCCCTCGTCTCTGTGCTTTGCACACGCTCCGGAATACTACATGACCCTCCCGCTGAAGTTTCTCAATTCCGCTGAAGTCCACGTAGGATCCGCTGAAGTCCAGCCCGGCGAGCACCGGCGAGCACCAAGTATTCTCTCCAGGATTCTCTCGATGAGGTTTGAGGCTTTTAGAACATGGACAATTTGACGTCCGCGAGAAACCAGCCCCTGCCCCACTGGAAACACACCCTTAGTTCTAACATTACAGTTATCCCATATACTAACAGCAGATTATTATATATATATAGAAACAGGCTGTTAACGGCTTAGAAACAGGCTGTATACGTTTAGTATAGTGGTAGGTCGCGTAGTACACAGTAGGGTGGTATGGGTACCCCAACCGCAACCGGTTGGGAGTGCTGCTCCCCACAGCCTACCTGTCCATCCCCCAGTGGCACCTCGGTAATCCGACACTGCCTACCTGTCACCCCCCCCATCCCCTAGTAGCTCCACGGTGCTTCGACACTGCCTACCTGTCCATCCCCCAGTGGCTCGATATCGGCGTAAGCGTGGTAGCGTCGTAGGCGTGGTAGGCATGGTAATTGTAAACGTACCACGCTAGAGAGCCCCGCCTTGCAAGAAGCGGGCCTCGTATAGTTGTAGGTCGCGTAGTAGACAGTAGGGTAGTAGGGGTACCTCAACCGGTTGGGAGTGCTGCTCCCCTATAAAACCCGATGCGATGCGCGAGAGGCAATTGTAGGCACGGATCATACATCAATTACTGGTGAGTTGTGTCCTGGTACCCGTCTCCAGCTGTAAACCATCGGCACGCGCAGCAGATGCGCTCACTGCGCTCACTACCTACCCCCATGTACGCAGGACTAAGCAAAATGTCTACGAAGGAGGGCATGGAGGTGTCCAAACCCAAGGAGGACCCAACCGCAGGCTTTTTCAACAAATACTCCTTCAGGTTTGTTCGAATGATGATTTCGATGATGCCTGTAGGTTGCTTACAAGCTTCCGTATTATCTACTTAAACAGTCTCTTCCACCTTCCTTCCTTCTGCTAATTTCTGTGCCTGTTGCCTATTCCCCCAGACGGATACCGAGCATCGTGCGTGGTGCGCGTAGGGGCGAGGTCGGCATGGAGCAGATGGTGCTGCCTCCTGCAATGTCATCCGAGGCGAGTCCCCCCCCCCCCCCCCCCCCCCCCCCCCCTCCCTCCCTCCCTTCCTCCCTCAGTCCCTCCCCCCAATTTTTCCTTCACTAGTCCACCGTCCTGCACCCACCCTTTGCCCTCCTCTATACAGATGATGAGTAATCGATCCGAGATGTGAGCATTTATTGAATAAAATCACGCTGCTGCTGCCGTCGACCGAACAACCGGTATCACTGTCTTTGGCCTGATCTTGCTTTGACCTGATTGGCGAAAGCCCCGAGGGCCAGCCCGCTGTCCATCTGTTTGTTTATGCGACCGCCCCCGAGTTGTAGCCCGACACGCCAGCCAGCGGTCTCGTAACTAACCGGCTTCGGCCCGCTCTATTCCGTTACCAACACTCTCCGCCAATTTCCCGCTTGCGATGCTGCCTATGACTTGTTGCCTTGTTGCCTGAAACGCTTCGCCTGACGCCCTATCAATTGTTTGAGGCTGAGAACAACCCGTCGACCATTGCTGAACATCTACATACGGGGGGGTTCGCCCCACGCCCCCTATTTTCTTGCTTTCCTTTTCTCTGCTTCACCGCTCCTGCTCCCTACCTACACAGGAGGCCTACGACAAGTTCCAAAGCAAATGGGACGAAGCTGTGGCCAGGGGCGAGGACCCAAGCCTACGCAAAGTCCTGTTTGCTGCTTGGGGCACGGACCTCGTTATTGCAGGTGGGCTGGAGCTGCTTGTTCTCTTATTAACCACTCCATTACGAGATCTCAAGGGTGCACATGCCGTGAATGCAGTTGTAGGCACGTTTAACTTAGCACCTGTATGCACTTGTTTACATGTGGTACTGCTTACTCTACATGGTACTGTTTATGTCTTCCTGATTTGCTTCTACTCAAGGACTGGCCCTGGGACTTTTTTTTACTATTCAACTGTCCCTCAACCTGTCGCCCCACACTAATAGAATAACCACAACAATTATACCCATGTTTTGGCCTTATAACAACAACAACAACAACAACAACAACAACAACAACAACAACAACAACAACAACAACCGGTGCATCAACTGGCGACATACCTTTTAAATGCGACCACAAACGGTATATTTTGGTTGCTATCTTATATACATATCCACTTGCCTACTGTCGTTTACTTTTCAGCCATCACCACTCTCTTGCACCTCCCAGGCATGTTCAAGCTGTTGTGGTCAGTCTGTGTTGTCTTCGGCGCGTTCTTCTTCGTCAGGAGTTTGCAGTTCCATGTGCGGGAGCACCCGGATGTGAGTGAGCCGCATTCATATGCTCCCCTACCTCTTAGCCTGCCTGAAGCCTCTCTGTCTTTCTAGGTTCTAGCTTAAGCAATGTCAGTTTCTAAGTGAATTTGAAGAAGTACCTCATGGCTGCCCTCCATGATATCCTGTGTTGGGCTTCCAGTCACCAGTCCTGTGACATGTCGGTAGCCTTGAGGTCATTTCTGAGGATGTGGACGATGGTCTGTCCCCTTTGCCTTGGTTATCCCGAAGCAAGGGGCGTGTGAGTAACAACGAGCATTTGATCGGGGGTTCTTGAATTAGGTCTCCTTGCTATGTGGCGTAGGAAATAAAGTTTGTCTTCTCTCTTCTTTCTTGGACGGATGCTCCTGCCTAAATACTACTGACCTGACTTGCTCCAACCTCCTACCTTTGAACGTGCAGTGGCACCAAGACTGGCAGGGATGGCTCTTGGCAGTATGCTTCTTTGTGGATGGCTACGTTCTGGGCATCGCGCTGCAGCGCATGTCATTTGGGTGCATGCAGGTTGGCGTCAAATCGCGCGCCGCCCTCCTCAATGCCATCTGCCGCAAGTCCTTTGCCATGTCTTCAATCACGAAGAAAGATGCCTCAGACTGTGTGTCTTTCGTTGCCTCTGATCTCCAGAAGGTGTTTGAGGGAATCCAGGTATGACTCGACCATGTTAATCTGCCAGTTGGCTACATGTGGATATATGTAGCTATACGTGGCTTAATTTGGTTATATGTACTTTATTTTGAGTGTCCTTGCTTCCTCGATTGCGGTATACTGTTCATTAATGCTTTTCCTTTTTAATCCCTTTACATTTCGGTTGGTCAAGTGGTCAAGTCCCTTTAGCCTATTTGGCCTGCCCCTGGACATATATATAGATATGTCAATGTCTCATGTGGTTATTGTCCTTCTTCGAGCTACTTCACTGTCGCATATGCTGTCGTACTACTGGCTGGTGCCCCCACCCACCCACCCACCCACCCACACGCACCCACGCAGGAGATCCACTACCTGTGGACTGCTCCCGTCGAGGCCATGGCCATCCTGATCATTCTGGTGTGCCTCATCGAAGAATGGGCCCTGCCTGGCTGGGGTATGGTCCTTGTCATCATGCCCCTGCAGTACTTGTTTGGCTACTTCACCATTAGGCTGAAGAACAGCAACGTTGTAAACACCCAAGAGCGCAACGCGTTCTTCCAGGAGCTCCTACCCGCCATGAAGCTTGTCAAGTACTATGGCTGGGAGCAGTTCTTTGAGGAGGCTATTTCTGACGTGAGTTTGTGCAGCCTGCAAGCCAGAACCAGCATGAACCTACCTACTAGCCAGCTACTTCCGATACCAGTTATGTAAATCAGCTACTTAGCTACTTAGCTACTATCCAGCTACTCATGGAATAATTTGCACACTGCAAGCGGTCATGTAAATTAGGTACTTAGCTACTGTCCAGCAACTTGTGGTATCTTGCCATATAAATCAGCTACTTAGCTACTAGCCAGCTACCTCCGGTATCATTTGCACACTGCAAGCGGTAATATAAATCAGCTACTTATCTTCTTAGCTACTACCCCCCTCTACAAAACAGCCAGAAAAACACCTGAGCCCCTTAATGGCGCAGATCCCCCCCCGCCACCAGCACCCAACCCACCTCCCACCCATATGCCCCACATGCCCCACACGCACAACACACCCTGCTGGATATGGCACAGATCCCCCCGCCCCCCCAGCACCCACCCTACCCTCCACCCACCACTCACATGCCCCCACACACCCTGCTGGCTGTGGCACAGATCTGCAAACGTGAGCTTAAAATCCATGCCAAGATTGCTGTGATCAAGACCTGGCAGGTCATGATGGTTTTTGGTGCCCCTCCCATGACAGCGCTCATCATCTTCGCAGCCTATGAAATGAACGTGGGCAAGATCTCCTCCACTCTTACGTTCCCCATACTGTAAGTCGTTCAACCTGATAGCATACAGATGCATCCTGCCTTTCATGTTTTGATAGTGATTCAGCTACAGTTCAGCTGTACTGCCCCTCGTGGGCAGGCCCCCAAATTTGCCTTCTTCCTGATGCCGGTTTAGGTTGCATCCCAATCAGGCAAATGATGGTTACATATAGGTCCAGCAAAGTGACTCCAGTATGCGCCAAAACAAGTGCTGACCCAGCTACCTGCCTGTGCACTTAGGCTACGGCCAACATTTCCACCAGGTATAAGGATACACGGGAATTTTGTGTTAGCTAGCCTGAAAGTTGGGCTTTGTGCCTTGTGCGCTAGACCCTGGAACGTTTTAACCAAACAGATTGGCACATTTGTTTCTCCTTGTCTTCTTTGTACATGATGTCCATGAGTTGTCCTTAGCTCCATCAAGCCGTGGGCGCATTTGGAGTCCAGTAGGGCACCATGAAAAATGTCATCATTATCATCATATTCACCTTACCCTTGCTTCTGGCTGCGCTTGCAACCATTGTCATGCAAATAAATCTTGACGTGCTCTCCTTTCCTCCTTCCCTCCCTCTTTTCCAGGTCTCTCTCCAATATTCTGCGCTTTCCTTTGGTTGTGCTTCCCGAGGCCATGCGTGCTGTTTCCGAAATGTTATCTGCCTTCACTCGCATCGAGGTAGGAAGGAGTGTGCTCTTGTGTCCAGCCTGTGCCCCCCCCCCCCCCACACACACACACACACACACACACAAACACCCCATCCCCCCCCGTCCCACCCCCACCTCCCCACCCCCACACACGCACACCCAAACACCTTACTGAAGGTGGTACAAACTTGATGTCCTCATCAAAATGTAAATGAGGAATACATTGCCCACCTTGCTCGACGAGCCTGCATCATAATACAAATGGCACACACGCACAGCACACAAAACACACACAACACACATGACACACATGATTCTGCATCACACTATAAATGAGGAACACACTGTGACCTGGGTTTTGCTTGTCAATGAGCCTGCATCACAATAAAATGACACACATGACACACACAACATGCCCCTCCTCTTGTCTGCAGGCATTTCTGAAGATGGAGACCCACGGTCGTGCCACTCTGTCTGGTCCACCAGGAGTGGAGATCTCCAATGCCGTGCTCACTCACCCTGGCAGTGGGGACAACAGCTTCAAGCTCAAGGTGCCCAAGTTCAGCGTGAAGCCTGGAGAGGTGGTGGCCGTGGTGGGACGTGTTGGTGCTGGCAAGTCCTCCCTCATTGAAGCCATCCTTGGCAACATGGACACAATCCAAGGAACAGTGTCGTGTGGTGGCCGTATAGCCTACGTGTCGCAGAACTGCTGGTGCCAGAATCTCTCACTGCGAGAGTCTATCCTGTTTGGCAGTGACTACGACGAGGACCGCTATGATGAGGTCATCCAAGCCTGTGCACTGGAGCTCGACATACAGGTATGCAGCAGCACCAAGGGCACCGCAACACACACAGCCTCCATCACCCACCCAACCCAGCCCCTTCCTACCCACCCACCCACTGGTACTACCTGACCAAACCCTCCAAGACTCAATCTACTACTTCGATGCCCCCCCCCTCACCCAACCAACTCAACCCCTTCCTACCCATCCACCCACCCACCCACTGGTATTGACCAACCCCTTCAGACTCAATCTACTTAAATGCCCCCCCCCCTCCACTTCACCATAGATCGTGTCCATTCAAGAAAAGATTTTCATCCCTGTTGGAACTGCGATAACACATTGTAGCAGATGGCAAAGGTAAGCCCCCCCTCCCCCCCCCCCCCCCCCTGGGATTTTTCCGCTATGCCCGTACATAGCGATCCACACCACTTTTTTTTTGACCCTGTTAAAAAACCCCAACCCAAAACTCTCC
>JACBWV010000051.1:0-49537 GCA_013435795.1 Chlamydomonas sp. ICE-L
TGTGTGTGTGATGTCAAGCCATTACTTGCATAAACGTAAGTATCCAATTACTGTGTGTGAGTGACGTGAGAGGAGTTGAGTGTGTGTGATGTCAAGAATTCCTTGCATAAAAGTAAGTATCCAAACTGTGTTGAGTGGGAGTGAGGCAGTGGTGTGTGTGTCAAGAATTCCTTGCATTAAACTAAGTATCCAATTACTGTGTGTGAGTGGTGAGTGAGTGAGTGAGTGTGTGTGTGATGTCAAGAATTCCTGAATAAAACATAAGTATCCAATTCACTGTGTGGAGTGAGTGAGTGAGTGAGTGATGTGTGTATGCAAGAATCCTTGCATAAAACCATAAGTATCCAATTACTGTGTGCTGAGGGAGTGAGTGAGTGAGTGAGGTGTGTGTGATGTCCAAGAACTTCCTGCATTAACACGATAAGTATCCAATTACTGTGTGTGCGTGTGTGAGTGAGTGGGTGTGTGTGATGTCAAGAATTCCTGCATAAAACATAAGTATCCAATTACTGTGTGTGGTGAGTGATGAGGGTGAGTGTGTGTGTGATGTCAAGAATTACTTGCCATAAAACATAAGTATCCAATTACTGTGTGTGAGTGAGTAGGATTGAGTGGTGTGTGTGTGTCAAGAATTCCTTGCAATAAAACATAGTATCCAAATTACTGTGTGTGAGTTGAGGAGTGAGTGAGTGTGTGTGTGATGTCAAGAATTCCTTGCATAAAACGTAAGTATCCAATTACTGTGTGTGAGTGAGTGAGTGAGTGAGTGTGTGTGTGATGTCAAGAATTCCTTGCATAAAACGTAAGTATCCAATTACTGTGTGTGAGTGAGTGAGTGAGTGTGTGTGTGATGTCAAGAATCCTTGATAAAACTAAGTATCCCAATTACTGTGTGTGCAGTGATGTGAGTGAAGTGATGTGTGTGTGATGTCAAGATCCTTGCATAAAACGTAAGTATCAATTACTCGTGTGTGATGGTGAGTGAGTGAGTGAGTGTGTGATGTCAAGAATTCCTTGCATAAAACGTAAGTATCCATTAATGTGTGTGAGTGAGTGAGTGTGTGTGGTGAGGTCTAGAAGGTCTGGCTATAAAAAACGTAAGTACAAATTCTGTGTGTGAGTGAGTGAGTGAGTGAGTGTGTGTGTGATGTCAAAGAATTTCCTTGCATAAAACGTAAGTATGATCCAATTACTGTGTGTGAGTGAGTGAGTGAGTGAGTGTGTGTGGATGTCAAGAATTCCTTGCATAAACGTAAGTATCCAATTACTGTGTGTGAGTGAGTGAGTGAGTGGAGTGTGTGTGTGTCAAGAATTCCTTGCATAAAACGTAAGTATCCATAATGTGGTGAGTGAGTGAGTGAGTGGTGTGTGTGTGATGTCAAGAATTCCTTGCATAAAACTAAAGTATCCAATTACTGTGTTGAGTGTTGAGTTGAGTGAGTGTGTGTTGATGTCAAGAATTCACTTGCTATAAAACGAAGTATCCAATACTGTGTGTGAGTGAGTGAGTGAGTGGTGTGTGTGTGATGTCAAGAATTCCTGCATAAAACGTAAGTATCCAATTACTGTGTGTGAGTGAGTGAGTGAGTGAGTGTGTGTGTGATGTCAAGAATTCTTGCATAAAACGTAAGTATCCAATACTGTGGTGAGTGAGGGAGTGAGGATGTGTGTGTGATGTCAAGAATTCCTTGCATTAAACGATAGTACCAATATATGTGGTGGAGTGGAGTGAGTGAGTGGGGTGTGTGATGGTCAAGAATTCCTTGCATAAAACGTAAGTATCCAATTACTGTGTGTGAGTGAGTGAGTGAGTGAGTGTGTGTGTGATGTCAAGAATTCCTTGCATAAAACGTAAGTATCCAATTACTGTGTGTGAGTGAGTGAGTGAGTGAGTGTGTGTGTGATGTCAAGAATTCCTTGCATAAAACGTAAGTATCCAATTACTGTGTGTGAGTGAGTGAGTGAGTGAGTGTGTGTGTGATGTCAAGATTCATTGCATAAAACGTAAGTATCCAATTCTGTGTGGACGTGAGTGAGTGAGTGAGTGTGTGTGTATGTCAAGAATTCCTTGCATAAACGTAAGTATCCAATTACTGTGTGGGAGTGAGGAGTGAGTGAGTGTGGTGTGATGTCAAGAATTCTTGCCATAACAACGTAGTCAATCCAATACTGTGTGTGAGGTGAGTGGTGAGGGTGTGTGTGATGGTCAAGAATTTCTTGCATAAAACGTAAGTATCCAATTACTGTGTGTGAGTATGAGTGAGTGAGTGTGTGTGTGATGTCAGAATTCCTGCATAAAACGTAAGTATCCAAATTACTTTGTGAGTGAGGGGTGAGTGAGTGTATGTGTGATGTCAAGAATTCCTTGCATAAAACGTAAGTATCCAATTACTGTGTGTGAGTGACGTGAGTGAGTGAGTGTGTTGATGTCAAGATTCCTTGCATAAAACGAAGTATCCAATACTGTGTGTGAGTAGTGAGTGATGGTGTGTGTGTGACTGTCAAGAATTCCTTGCATTAAAACTAAGTATCCAATTATGTGCCATAAAAGTACGAAGTATCAATTACTTGCATAAAACGTAAGTATCCAATTACTTGCATAAAAACGTAAGTATACCAATTACTTGACATAAAACGTAAGTATCCAATTATTGCATAAAACGTAAGTATCCATTGACTTGCATAAAACTAAGTATCCAATACTTGCATAAAACGTAAGTATCCAATTACTTGCATAAAACGTAAGTATCCACATTTACTTGCATAAAACGTAAGTTCCAATACTTGAAAACGTAAGTAATCCAAGTACTTGCATAAAACAGTAAGTTCCAATTACTTGCATAAAACGTAAGTATCCAATTACTTGAATAAAAACGTAAGTATCCAATTACTTGCATAAAAGTAAGTATCCAATTACTTGCATAAAACGTAAGTATCCAATACTTGCATAAAACGTAAGTATCCAATTACTTGCATAAAACGTAAGTATCCAATTACTGCATAAAAGTAAGTATCAATCTTGCATAAAACGTAAGATCCAATTATTGAAAAAAGTAATGTATCCAATTACTTGCATAAAACGTAAGTATCCAATTACTTGATAAAACGTAAGTATCAATTACTTGCATAAAACGTAAGTATCCAATTACTTGCATTAAAACGTAAGTACAAATTCTTGAAAAACGAAGATCCAATTACTTGCATAAAACGTAAGTATCCAATTACTTGCATAAAACGTAAGTATCCAATTACGTCATAAACGTAAGTATCCAATTACTTGCATAAAACGTAAGTATCCAATTACTTGCATAAAACTAAGTATCCAATTACTTGCATAAAACGTAAGTATCCATTACTTGCATAAAACGTAGTATCCAATTACTTGCATAAAACGTAAGTATCCAATTACTTGCATAAAACGTAAGTATCCAATTACTTGCATAAAACGTAAGTATCCAATTACTTGCATAAAACGTAAGTATTCCAATTACTTGCATAAAACGTAAGTATCCAATTACTTGCATAAAACGTAAGTATCCAATTACTTGCATAAAACGTAAGTATCCAATTACTTGCATAAAACGTAAGTATCCAATTACTTGCATAAAACGTAAGTATCCAATTACTTGCATAAAACGTAAGTATCCAATTACTTGCATAAAACGTAAGTATCCAATTACTTGCATAAAAGTAAGTATCCAATTACTGCATAAAACGTAAGATCCAATTACTTGCATAAAACGTAAGTATCCAATTACTGTCATAAAACGTAAGTATCCAATTACTTGCATAAAACGTAAGTATCCAATTACTTGCATAAAACTAAGTATCATTAATTGCATAAAACGTAAGTATCCAATTACTTGCATAAAACGTAAGTATCCAATTACTTGCATAAAACGTAAGTATCCAATTACTTGCATAAAACGTAAGTATCCAATTACTTGCATAAAAAGTAAGTATCAATTACTTGCATAAAACGTAAGTATCCAATTACTTGCATAAAACGTAAGTATCAATTACTTGCATAAAACGTAAGTATCCAATTACTTGCATAAAACGTAGTATCCAATTACTGATAAACGTAGTATCCAATTATGCATAAAACGTAAGGATCCAATTACTTGCATAAAACGTAAGTATCCAATTACTTGCATAAAACGTAAGTATCCAATTACTTGCATAAAACGTAAGTATCCAATTACTTGCATAAAAACGTAATATCCAATTACTTGCATAAAACGTAAGTATCCAATTACTTGCATAAAACGTTAGTATCCAATTACTTGCATAAAAACGTAAGTATCCAATTACTTGCATAAAACGTAAGTATCCAATTACTTGCATAAAACGTAAGTATCCAATTACTTGCATAAACGTAAGTATCCAATTACTTGCATAAAACGTAAGTATCCAATTATTGCATAAAACGTAAGTATCCAATTACTTGCATAAAAACGTAAGTATCCAATTACTTGCATAAAACGTAAGTATCCAATACTTGCATAAAACGTAAGTATCCAATTACTTGCATAAAGTAAGTATCCATACTGCTAAAACGTAGTATCAATACTGCATAAAACGAAGTATCCAATTACTTGCATAAAACGTAAGTATCCAATTACTTGCATAAAACGTAAGTATCCAATTACTTGCATAAAACGTAAGTATCCAATTACTTGCATAAAACGTAAGTATCCAATTACTTGCATAAAACGTAAGTATCCAATTACTTGCATAAAACGTAAGTATCCAATCTTGCATAAAACGTAAGTCATCCAATTACTTGATATAAAAAGTAAGTATCCAATTACTTGCATAAAACGTAAGTATCCAATTACTTGCATAAAACGTAAGTATCCAATTACTTGCATAAAACGTAAGTATCCAATTACTTGCATAAACCGTAAGTATCCAATTACTTGCATAAAACGTAAGTATCCAATTACTTGCATAAAACGTAAGTATCCAATTACTGCATAAAACGTAAGTATCCAATTACTTGCATAAGTAAGTATCCAATTACTTGCATAAAACGTAAGTATCCAATTACTTGCATAAAACGTAAGTATCCAATTACTTGCATAAAACGTAAGTATCCCAATTACTTGCATAAAACGTAGTATCCAATTACTTGCAAAAACGTAAGTATCCAATTACTTGATAAACGTAAGTATCCAATTCTTGCATAAAACGTAAGTATCCAATTACTTGCAAAAACGTAAGTATCCAATTACTTGCATAAAAACGTAAGTATCCAATTACTTGAACGTAAAGATCCAATTAATTGCATAAAACGTAAGTATCCAATACTTGCATATAAAACGTAAAGTATCCAATTACTTGCATAAAAACGTAAGTATCCAATTACTTGCATAAAACGTAAGTATCCAATTACTGCATAAACGAAGTATCCAATTACTTGCATAAAACGAAGTATCCAATTCTTGCATAAAACGTAGTATCCAATTACTTGCATAAAACGTAAGTATCCAATTACTTGCATAAAACGTAAGTATCCAATTACTTGCATAAAACGTAAGTATCCAATTACTGCATAAAACGTAAGTATCCAATACTTGCATAAAACGTAAGTATCCAATTACTTGCATAAAACTAAGTACCATACTGACATAAAAACGTAAGTATCCAATTACTGCATAAAACAGTAATATCCAATACTTGCCATAAAACGTAAGTATCCAATTACTTGCATAAAACGTAAGTATCCAATACTTGCATAATAAGTATCCAATTAATTGCATAAAACGTAAGTATCCAATTACTTGCATAAAACGTAAGTATCCAATTACTTGCATAAAAAGACAATACTTAAAACAAGTATCCAATTACTTGCATAAAAAGTAAGTATCCAATTACTTGCATAAAACGTAAGTATCCAATTACTTGCCTAAAACGTAAGTATCCAATACTTGCATAAAAACGTAAGTATCCAATTACTTGCATAAAACGTAAGTATCCAATTACTTGCATAAAACGTAAGTATCCAATTACTTGATAAAACGTAAATCCAATTAATGCTAAAACGAAGTATCCAATTACTGCATAAACGTAGTATCCAATTACTTGCATAAAACGTAAGTATCCAATTACTTGCATAAAACGTAAGTATCCATTACTTGCAAAAACGTAGTATCCAATTACTTGCATAAAACGTAAGTGTATCCAATTACTTGCATAAAACGTAAGTATCCAATTACTGCATAAAACGTAAGTATCCAATTACTGCATAAAACGTAAGTATCCAATTACTTTGGATAAAAAACGTAAGTATCCAATTACTTGCATAAAACGTAAGTATCCAATACTTGCATAAAATAAGTATCAATACTTGCATAAAACGTAAGTATCCAATTACTTGCATAAAACGTAAGTATCCAATTACTTGCATAAAACGTAAGTATCCAATTACTTGCATAAAACGTAAGTACCAATTACTGGCATAAAACGTAGTTATCCAATTACTTGCATAAAAAGTAAGTATCCAATTACTTGCATAAACGTAAGTATCCCAATTACTTGCATAAAACGTAAGTATCCAATTACTTGCATAAAACGTAAGTATCCAATTACTTGCTAAAACGTAAGTATCCAATTACTTGCATAAAACGTAAGTATCAATTACTTGCATAAAACGTAAGTACAATATAAACGTAATCCAATTACTTGCATAAAACGTAAGTATCCAATTACTTGCCATAAAACGTAAGTATCCAATTACTTCATAAACGTAAGTATCCAATTACTTGCATAAAACGTAAGTATCCAATTATTGCATAAAGTAATCCAATTACTGCAATAAAACGTAAGATCCAATTACTTGCATAAAACGTAAGTATCCAATTACTTGCATAAAACGTAAGTATCCAATTACTTGCATAAAACGTAAGTATCCAATTACTGCATTAAAACGTAAGTATCCAATTACTTGCATAAAACGTAAGTATCCAATTACTTGCATAAACGTAAGTATCCAATTACTTGCCATAAAACTAAGTATCCAATTACTTGCATAAAACGTAAGTATCCAATTACTTGCATAAAACGTAAGTATCCAATTACTGCATAAAACGTAAGTATCCAATTATTGCATAAAACGTAAGTATCCAATTACTTGCATAAAACGTAAGTATCCAATTACTTGCATAAAAACGTAAGTATCCAATTACTTGCATAAAACGTAAGTATCCAATTACTTGACTAAAACGTAAGTATCCAATTACTTGCATAAACGTAAGTATCCAATTACTTGCATAAAACGTAAGTATCCAATTACTTGCATAAAAAGTAAGTATCCAATTACTTGCATAAAACGTAAGTATCCATTACTTGCATAAAACGTAAGATCCAATTACTTGCATAAAAAGTAAGTATCCAATTACTTGCATAAAACGTAAGTATCCAATTACTTGCATAAACGATACGTATCCAATTATTGCATAAACGTAAGTATCCAATTACTTGCATAAAACGTAAGTATCCAATTACTTGCATAAAACGTAAGTATCCAATTACTTGCATAAAACGTAAGTACCAATACTTGCATAAAAAGTAAGTATCCAATTACTTGCATAAACGTAAGTATCCAATTACTTGCATAAAACGTAAGTATCCAATTCCTTGCATAAAACGTAAGTATCCAATTACTTGCATAAAACGTAAGTATCCAATTACTTGCATAAAAACGTAAGTATCCAATTACTGCATAAACGTAAGTATCCAATTACTTGCATAAAACGTAAGTATCCAATTACTTGCATAAAACGTAAGTATCCAATTACTTGCATTAAAACGTAAGTATCCAATTACTTGCATAAAAACGTAAGTATCCAATTACTTGCATTAAAACGTAGTATCCAATTACTTGCCTAAAACGTACGTATCCAATTACTTGCATAAAACGTAAGTATCCAATTACTTGCATAAAAAGTAAGTATCCAATTACTTGCATATAAACGTAAGTATCCAATTACTTGTAAAACGTAAGTATCCAAATACTTGCATAAAACGTAAGTATCCAATTACTTGCATAAAACGTAAGTATCCAATTACTTGCAAAAACGTAAGTTCCAATTACTTGCAAAACGTAAGTATCCAATTACTGCAAAACGTAAGTATCCAATTACTTGCATAAAAACGTAAGTATCCAATTACTTGCATAAACTAAATCAAATTACTTGCATAAAACAGATCCCTTACTTGCATAAAAGTAAGTATCACATTACTTGCATAAAACGTAAGTATCCAATTACTTGCATAAAACGTAAAGTATCCAATTACTGCCATAAAACGTAAGTATCCAATATGATAAAACTAAGATCCAATACTTGCATAAAACGTAAGTATCCAATCACTTGAAAAAACGTAAGTATCCAATTACTTGCATAAACGTAAGTATCCAATACTTGCAAAAACGTAAGTATCCAATTCTCATAAACGTAAGTATCCAATTACTTGCATAAAACGTAAGTATCCAATTACTTGGATAAAAAATAAGTATCCAATACTGCATAAAAGTAAGATCCAATTTACTTGCATAAAACGTAAGATCCAATTACTTGCAAAAACGTAAGTTCCAATTACGTATCAAAACGTAAGTATCAATTACTTGCATAAAACGTAAGTATCCAATACTTGCCATAAAACGTAAGTATCCAAGACTTGCATAAAAAGTAAGTATCCCATTACTTGCAATAAAACGTAAGTATCCAATTATTGCATAAAACGTAGTATCCAATTGACAAGAAGGAGAGCCAAGGCAGACAAAAAAAAAGAAGCAACATGAAAAAAAAAAAGCACCCAGAAAAAAGAAAGACACACACACACCACACACACACACGAAACAAACACACTCACACACCACAAATGTCACTTTCCGGTGAGTAGCACACACACACACACACACACACACACACACACATACACAAACACACTCACACACACACCTGTCACTTTCCGATGAGTAGCACTCACACACCCCCCCCCACACACACACCAGTCACTTTCCGATGAGTTGCACGAAGTTGGAAAGAGAAGCTCCCAGGACTAAAAGCCTGAAAGGGGTGCACAGGCGGTGTCGCTTCTATTACACACGAAGCAGAGGTGCTGCTGTCAGATGCGCTTTCCTTGCCCGATGTTCCAGTCTGTCCATGCTCCTGCAGAGAGAGTTGAGAGTTTTCATTTTTTTAACTAATGAGGAGAATAAAGGGTCCACAGAGGTGTTGATGTTACAACCAATATAGCAGAGTGCTGCTGTCAGATGCTCTCCGTCCAATGTCCAGCTGCCTGCCTTCAGGTGAGCTGACGAGGAATGTTCAGCTGCCATGCCTTCAGAGTGAGCTGAGAGGAGAAAATGTTCCAGCTGGCATGCTCCTCAGAGTGACTGAGAGGAAAATGTTCCAGGCTGGCCATGCCCTTCAGAGTGAGCTGAGAGGAGAAAATGTTCCGGCTGGCCATGCTCCTTCAGAGTGCTGAGAGGAGAAAATGTCCAGGCGGCCATGCTCCTTAGGTGAGCTGAGAGGAGAAAAGTTCCAGGCTGGCCATGCTCCTTCAGGTGAGCGAGAGGAGAAAATGTTCCAGGCTGGCCATGCTCCTTCAGAGTGAGCTGAGAGGGAGAAAATGTTCCAGGCTGGCCAGCTCCTTCAGAGTGAGCTGAGGGAGAAATGTTCCAGGCTGGCCAATGCTCCTTCAGAGTGAGCTGAGAGGAGAAAAAGTTCCAGGCTGGCCATGCTCCTTCAGAGTGAGCTGAGAGGAGAAAGTTCGGTGGCCATGCCCTTCAGAGTGAGCGAGAGGGAAATGTTCCAGGCTGGCCATGCTCCTTCAGAGTGAGCTGAGAGGAGAAAATGTTCCAGGCTGGCCATGCTCCTTCAGAGTGAGCTGAGAGGAGAAAATGTTCCAGGCTGGCCATGCTCCTTCAGAGTGAGCTGAGAGGAGAAAATGTTCCAGGCTGGCCATGCTCCTTCAGAGTGAGCTGAGAGGAGAAAATGTTCCAGGCTGGCAATGCTCCTTCAGAGTGAGCTGAGAGGAGAAAATGTTCCAGGCTGGCCATGCTCCTTCAGAGTGAGCTGAGAGGAGAAAATGTTCCAGGCTGGCCATGCTCCTTCAGAGTGAGCTGAGAGGAGAAAAGTTCCAGGCTGGCATGTCCTTCAGAGTGAGCTGAGAGGAGAAAATGTTCCAGGCTGGCCATGCTCCTTCAGAGTGGCTGAGAGGAGAAAATGTTCCAGGCTGGCCATGCTCCTTCAGAGTGAGCTGAGAGGAGAAAATGTTCCAGGCTGGCATGCTCCTCAGAGTGAGCTGAGAGGAGAAAATGTTCCAGGCTGGCCATGCTCCTCAGAGTGAGCGAGAGGAGAAAATGTTCCAGTGCCTGGCGACTGCTCCTTCAGAGTGAGCTGAGAGGGAAAATGTTCCAGGTGGCATGTCCTTCAGAGTGAGCTGAAGGAGAAAATGTTCCAGGCTGGCCATGCTCCTTCAGAGTGAGCTGAGAGAGAAAATGTTCCAGGCTGGCATGCTCCTTCAGAGTGAGCTGAGAGGAGAAAATGTTCCAGGCTGGCCATGCTCCTTCAGAGTGAGCTGAGAGGAGAAAATGTTCCAGGCTGGCCATGCTCCTTCAGAGTGAGCTGAGAGGAGAAAATGTTCCAGGCTGGCCATGCTCCTTCAGAGTGAGCTGAGAGGAGAAAATGTTCCAGGCTGGCCATGCTCCTTCAGAGTGAGCTGAGAGGAGAAAATGTTCCAGGCTGGCCATGCTCCTCAGAGTGAGCTGAGAGGAGAAAATGTTCCAGGCTGGCCATGCTCCTTCAGAGTGAGCTGAGAGGAGAAAATGTTCAGGTGGCCATGCTCCCAGAGTGAGCTGAGAGGAGAAAATGTCCAGGCTGGCCATGCTCCTTCAGAGTGAGCTGAGAGGAGAAAATGTTCCAGGCTGGCCATGCTCCTTCAAGTGAGCTGAGGGAGAAAATGTTCCAGGTGGCCATGCTCCTTCAGAGTGAGCTGAGAGGAGAAAAGTTCAGGTGGCCATGCTCCTTCAGAGTGAGCTGAGAGGAGAAATGTTCCAGGCTGGCCATGCTCCTTCAGAGTGAGCTGAGAGGAGAAAATGTTCCAGGCTGGCCATGCTCCTTCAGAGTGAGCTGAGAGGAGAAAATGTTCCAGGCTGGCCATGCTCCTTCAGAGTGAGCTGAGAGGAGAAAATGTTCCAGGCTGGCCATGCTCCTTCAGAGTGAGCTGAGAGGAGAAAATGTTCCAGGCTGGCCATGCTCCTTCAGAGTGAGCTGAGAGGAGAAAACTAAATGAAATGAAAGGATTTTGAAAGAATGGCATTTTTTTAATAGAGGGGTCCACAGGAGGCATTGCTTCTACTACACACGAAGCAGAGGTGCTGCTGTCAAATGCCCTTCCCTTGTCTGATGATCCAGGCTGATCATGCTGCTGCAACGTGAGTTGGGAGTTCAACATAAAAAAGAAGTTAAAGGATTTTAAATAATGGCAGTTTTACAAAGAAAGGGGTCCACAGGAGGTTTTGCTTCTTCTACACACAAAAACTGCTGTACGCCGTGATAGGTGCACGACACATAGTAGAGGTGCTGCTTCTTCTACACAAAAAAACTGCTGTACGCCGTGATAGGTACATGACACATGGCAGAGGTGCTGCTGCCAGATGCCCTTCCCTTGTCTGATGATTCAGGCTGGACATGCTGGAAAATGTGTTTATCAATTATGTATTTAAATATGTATTTATCACCATGACTTGCTTAGCTCAGCAATGATGTATTTATATATGTATTTATGTATTTATCACCATGACTTGCTTAGCTCAGCAAGGATGTATTTATATATGTTTTATTTACTTATTTATTTATTTGTTTATTTATGTTTTTATTTATTTATTTATGTATTTATTGATCACCATGACTTGCCTAGCTCAGCAATTATGCATGTATTCATGCATTGATTTATTTATTTATTTATTTGTCACCATGACTTGCCTAGCTCAGCAATTATGTATGTATGTATGTATGTATGTATGTATGTATGTATGTATGTATGTATGTATGTATGTATGTAAGTATGTATGTATGTAGTATGTAGTATGTGTGCATGTATGTATGTATGTATGTAGTTGTATGTATGTATGTATGTATGTATGTATGTATGTATGTATGTATGTATGATGTGTGCATGTATGTATGTATGTTGTATGTATGTATGTATGTATGTATGTATGTATGTATGTATGTATGTATGTATGTATGTATGTATGTATGTATGTATGTATGTATGTAGTATGTATGTATGTAGTATGCATTTATTTATTTATTACCATGAATTTCCTAGCTCATAAATTATGCCTTAATTTATGTATTTATGTATTATTTTATGTTTCTATGTATGTATATGTATATTCATGTATTTATGTATGTAATTATTTATGTATGCTTTTATTTATATATGCATTTATTCATCACCATGACTTGCCTCGGCACAGCTCAGTTCCTGTGGTGTGGGATGGACCTCACAGCTGCCTCCCCCTGCTTCGTAGCTGGCAGCCTTCCATTGACTCACATTCCCGTTCTTGGGTGAAGCTGGTAGGTCAGAACAGCTCCCCACAGGAGAAAGGGGCTCTCTGGCCACAAGACAGCTGCAAAACGACTGGTCCAGCTGTGGCTGACGTGGTGCTGTCCTGAAACTACTGGACCCTAGGCTTTGAGAAACTTCATGTGCCTTCTGCATTGAATTGCGCTCTGTCCGCCATGTCAAAGCACTCATCCTCAGCACTGCTGTGCGTAAGCCAGACTGGGCGCTACCACCATAATTGCCACCCCCACCACCCTCTATTTCCCCCCTAAGGCCCCCCATGCGAGGCGCAGTGCCCTCAATCTTTTTCCGGATGCTCCCCCTAGGGGAGGGGGAGCAGGAGGAGGAGGAGGAGGGGGAAGAGGAGGGGGAGGAGGGGAAAGGGGAGGGAGAGGAGGAGGGGTAGGGGAGGGGGAAGGGGGGGCTGCCACCACCACCACCGCTACCACCATCACCATCACCACCACCACCATCACCACCACATATCAGTGCATGCGTGTTTGGGATGACAGTGCAGGGTAGGGCACAGTCTTCAACCACGGGGAGCCTTCTGAATTCAGGACCGTCACAAGGGTTGGGTTCCCCCATGGGGGGGTATGAGCCCTTTTCTGGACGCCAGCCCAAACCGGCCGGTTCACCCATGGGGGTGTATGAGCCCTTTTCTGGACGCCAGCCCAAACTGGCCGGTTCGTCCATGGGGGGGTATGAGCCCAACTCTGGCCGCCGGCCCAAACCAGCCGAGAAACAAAGGCGCTCGGGTGAGGAGGGTGTTGATGCGCCATCCAGGCTGCCAGGGTGGCCCCTGGGTGAAGTTGGCATGAGGTTACAGGTGGGTGTTGTCACCCCATCCAGGCCGCCAGGGTGGCCGCCAGGGTGGCCCCTGGGTGAAGTTGGCATGCGGTTACAGGAGGGTGTTGTCACCCCATCCAGGCCGCCAGGGTGGCCCCTGGGTGAAGTTGGCATGAGGTTACAGGAGGGTGTTGTCACCCCATCCAGGCCGCCAGGGTGGCCCCTGGGTGAAGTTGGCATGAGGTTACAGGAGGGTGTTGTCACCCCATCCAGGCCGCCAGGGTGGCCCCTGGGAGAAGTTGGCATGAGGTTCGAGGAGGGCCAAGAAATGCGATGCCTGGGTGGGGGACCTGTAGGAAAAGGTATGCATGTGATGAATAAATACATAGTACGCCGATGATGTGGTGATCAGATGTATACCTAGGTGGGGGACCTGCATTTAGCAACGTGGAACTAAACCACAAACAATCGTCAGATCACCACCCACCGACCATCAACCACCACTGCCCACCACGGAGCCTAGGTGGGGGACCTGCATGTAGCAATGTGGAACTTAACCCCAAACAATCGCCAGACCACCACCCACCAACCATCAACCACCACTGCCCACCACGGAGCCTAGGTGGGGGACCTGCATGTAGCAATGGCTTTTTCCTTTTCAGAAAGGGGGTCTTGTAGCGATCAGGGCTTTGGTGTCTTTTATGGGCGGTAGCAGAGGGGGGAGGGTCCGGGGGGGGGGGGGGGGGTCCACGGGGGCGGGGGTGGGGAGGGGGGGGGGGGGTTGGGGGGGGGGATGGGGGGGAGGGTGGGTTCGTTGCGTTTGGTTCTGTTGCTTGAATGCTTTATTATTTTGTTGTGTTTGTTTTTCCTTTTCTGTATTTTCTTGTTGTTCGTTTTTTGTTTGGCTTGGGTTGTCTATCAAGATTGGGCTCCTGGTAGCGATTAGGGTGGACGGCCTGGGAGTGGGCCTGGGGGAGATGGGGGGCGCCAGGGATATTTTTTTCAAATCAAAAAGAGAAATCTTATTCCTTTTTATTTTATTCCTCCCTATTTTCCTCCCAAAACAGGATCCTTATTCCGATTTTTGTCATTTTTTGTCATTTTTAGTCAATTTCAGAAAGAACAAAAACAAACTGGTAGCGGAAGGTTTGGCCGAAATAGGGACCCTAATAACTGAAACGAAGCTGGTTCGGGGGTTCGATTTCCCCTACAGTCACCCTGAACGTTGCAGGTTGTTGTCAACCGCGATGGTAGCTTGTCCAGCTAAGGTGGTAGACCGTTCTCTACCCGCGTACAACGGGTTTCCTTAATACCATGCCCCACCAGGCGTTATCATTACTTTTTCGACCCAGGTAACGATCTCTACTGGAAGCGGAAAAAAGGAGCTCTGGTATATCGACAGAGGTAATTGAAATTGAAATTGAAATTGTAACATTCGAGTAATGTGCCACTCTCAGGACGTTAAGTTAAGGACACCACATCGTAAGCGGGAACAAGCAGGGGTCACCATCCAGACAGAGGTAATGATAGCGCCTGATGGGGCGTGGTATTAAGGGAGCCCGTCGTACGCGGGCAGAGAACGGTCTACCACCTCAACTGGACAAGCTACCATCGCGGTCGACAACGACCTGCAACGCTCAGGGTGAATCAAATTCCCGCCCCCCCCCCCCCCTTATTTTCAGCGATTTGGTGTACCACTAGACCAATTGTATCACTGAAACGGTGTAGACAGAGGTAACTAAGTGGTATAAGCTCAATTTGAATTCAAACAAGATTTTGAGAAATTGACTTTGCTGAGGACCCTACCAGGGTACTTCAAATGGCCAAATTGGCCAGCGCTTAAGCGCACAAAAAACTGCGCTTTGTAGTGCAAAAAGCGCAAAAATTGCTTGCAGCGCCCACAAGGGGTTGCAAAAAACTGCGCTTTAAGCGCAGAGGGGGTCAATAAGTCAGCGCTCAAAAGCGCAAAAGCGCGCGCTTTGAATTACCCTGGACCCTACAAGCTGTCTGTGACCACTTTGGTTGGTCAAAACAACAAGGTTTATCCTTAGTAAATAGGGAGCGGCGATATGTTATCATATGATATCATGTCATCATATGATATCATATGATGCCGGCAGTCTGACTAGGCTTAAGTGACGATTCATAGAAAATATCATATGATGCAATTTTGGCATACCGTACACGCCTTAAGTATTGGCACACGTTTTGGCATACCGTACACGCCTTAAGTATTGGCACACGTTTTGGCATACCATACACGCCTTCAGTATTGGCACACGTTTTGGCATACCGTACACGCCTTCAGTATTGGCACACGTTTTGGCATACCGTACACGCCTTAAGTATTGGCACACGTTTTGGCATACCGTACACGCCTTAAGTATTGGCACACGTTTTGGCATACCGTACACGCCTTAAGAATTGGCACACGTTTTGGCAAACGACCCTTTGCCAAACCGGATTAGGGATCCAGCTGGAGACCAACTCCAGATGCTTGGCCTTTGCCAAGTTATGGTTACCATGGTACTCTGTCTACTCCCCAGGGCCCTGACAAGTTGAACGTTCCTGATTTGAATTGCTACATGGTTTCATTTCAGCAAGCTTGGGCAGACTACTTTGTACTTGACCTTGAACTTGGTAAAATGGCTCCAGCCAGCAATTTGGCTGGCTGGAGCCATGTACCGGTCTGTCTACTAAGCCCTAGCAAGTTTAATGCTCCTGATTTGAGTTGTTACTTGGTGTTACAGCAAGCTTGGGCAGACTACTTGGTGAAAATGTAACAAGGAAATGTAACAATAACATAAGACCCTTTGCCAACTGGATCTCAAGTCTGAGCTTGAGACAGTCAAAGCCATAGACCCCTTTGCCAAGTTAGTTTTGCCATGCTTTTCTGAGACCCAATTTTGGGGGGGAAATGACATTTGCCAATACGAAATCTTGCCAATACTTAAGGCGTGTACAGTATCATATGATATCACACTCACCTTTGGTCAACATCATATGATATGCCGGTCCTTGTAAGTACATGCCCCCCCAAAACTAATCCAGTAAAATAAATACTCCCCCTCCGTATACTACAGGTGTGAGGTTGTGGGGGGGCAGCCCGCTTGCTTGCACTGGGGCCAACTATCTGTACCCTTGCCAACCACACCCTCACACCCACACCCACACAACCACACCCCTCACACCCACACCCTCACCCACGCCCCCCCACACACACCCCACCCCCACACACAGCTTCACCCCCAACCCCACACCCACCCACACCCCACATCCTCAACTGCTTGCACTGGGGCCAACTACCTGAACCCTTGCCAACCGCACCTTCACACCCACACCCACACACCCACACCCCTCACACCCCACCAACCCACCCTCACCCCCCCACACACACACACCCACCCCCCACACACACAGCTTCACCCCCAACCCCACACCCACCCACACCCCACATCCTCACCTGCTTGCACTGGGGCCAACTACCTGAAGTCTTAGGTATGTATGCGATGAACGTATGTTTGTATGCCTAAGTGTGCATGTATGCCTAAGTTTCCCTTTTGGAACAGTTAGATTGCGCATATCCCTCCAGTCCAACGAAATATGTGTGTTCACTTTTAAGTTTGGGCCGTAGGCTTGCAAAAGCTGGAGGCACAGGTATTTATGGGATGCATGATGAATAATGAATATAATATAATAATTTATATTATATGAATTTAAGTTATTTATGTTATTGTACAACTTATTGGTCGTACCATACTAACCTCGGTTGTGTGTATACCTCACCCAGGAGGGCCCGTCCGGAGGGTCGTCGACCGGCACATTAATTGGTATCTAGATGCGATGTTGGCTCGAGCAGCGCATACTTACGATCCGGTTCCCTTAATCCCACTGGGCACGTCCTTAGAGGTCGTTGTGACAATTCTTGGATTTTTTTTTTATGTTTATGTTTACTGCGCATAGTTTTTCTTTTCAGCTATGAGCAGCAGCTTCTAGGCAGCTCATTGGGCCCATTTCTTCATTCAAACCTTAAGCAACCTAGGCACCAAAGGGGTGGGCCAAATAGGCTAAAGGGAATTGCCCAACCGTGATAGGAAGGGCTTAAAAAGAAAAAGGATTGATTAACTGATCCCCAAGAAATTGTTTAACCAACGGGGGCCCTGACTTCGTGCTACAGTGATTATATAATTCTACAAGCTATCCTGATTATTTTAAAGATGAAATAGTACCAACCATGACACAACAACGACAACAACGACAACAACAACAACAACAACAGCAACAACAACAACAACAACAACAACAGCAGCAGCAGCAGCAGCAACAACAACAACAACAACACCACCACCACCACCACCACCACCAACACCACCAACAACAACAACAACAACAAAATGTAATCATCATCTCATCTGTTGACACACCTTCTAGGTCCGAGTCGTCAGAGGGTAAGTTGTCCAGGGTGTAGGGAGGGCGCTTCTGGTGATCCCAAAATGGGTAGAGATTGGACATAGGGGTCTGAGGCCCACTGTTCATCTGTAGGGAGGCTAGCTGGCTCATGGTCTTCAACTCCTGGGTTGTTCCTATACCGCGGGCCTGCCTTACCCAGGAAGTATTGGACGGGGCTCGCTGGCTTGCGGTCCTATCACTGCCAAGACCCCCCAAATCTGCAGACAGGACAAAGAATATGTATTTAGTGAGGGGAGTGGGGGGGGGGGGGGGGGGGGGGGGGGGGGGGGGGGGGGGGCATGTGGTACAAAGCAGTCAGTAGGTATAAACAGATTGCAGGTCCAATTAACCCCTTCTAAAAATCGACAGTGTGTGAGGTCGGGCAAGTCCCTTCAGCCGAAGTGGCTACCCCTGGAATGGAACATACATACATGTGAATGGGAAGAACAAAACACGGTGAGCAGTGAGGCGCGAGCCTGAACAGAAATAAGTGAATCCTGGAGTGCTCCTGTTGATAAGATCTTTCCTACTTGTCTGCTGCCCATGGTGCACCGGCTCACGCAGCAGATGACGATCTTATCAACACCGAACCATGGGTCTCGCAGGTTGAATACACATGCGTACATATATCAAGCTATGTAGCTGGGGGTCTCTGTCCCTACGACAGCCTGCACCTGTTCAGGTTGTTTAACAGGTGTCACTACAAATTTGGGTGGTCTCCGTCACCCTTTTCGGCACCCTTCCCACCCAAACTGCACCCTTACAAGCCAAGTAAAGGGGTGCCAAAGACCCCCCAAACGTGAAGTGTGTCCAGGGTGTTCAACACCTGTTCAACAACTACATGTTCAATTAATGATGTGGATAAACAGTTGCAGGCGGTTCAAAACCCTGAACACCTGTTTAACAACCTGGACATGGTGCAGACTGCCGTAGGGATGCATGCGGATTCGGGATTCCTCCGAGTCCTGGAACGGCGGTGGAACGTGTCGAACGCCCACCGATGCGGGGTCGAGATTCGTAGAGTTGGAGAGAAGCAACAAGAACGTGAGGGGGTGTAGGGTTGTTAATGCCATAACTGTTATTAGTTATCCTGCGGACTCTTAGGACCGGAACTTTGTCCTCCGCAACTATTGCGTATTGTGCAACGTTACAGACGTACAGGGGGTGAGGAGTGCTATGGTACGGCCTCGATCGATCGCCTTAGGTGGAGGCGATGGATGGGGGGGGGGGGGGGGGGGGGGGGGGGGGGTAAGAGCTGGGAGGGAGGTAATATTCGCATCGTAAATCCATTGGACCACAGTGACCCGGTTGTGGAGGGTCTCCGTTTTCTTACGTACCTGGAATTGATTCTTCTTGTCCAGAAGACGCAAGTGATCCAGGCGATAGAGGGGCGGGTGAATTATGAGCTGAAGGTCGCACTGGTGCGAATAACGAGAGAAGCGCAACTGGGCAGTATCAGACCGGAAGTTGAACGAGTCAAACCCCGCGAGTCGCGATCCGTTGCCGTCTGTCGGTTCGCTTGGGTTGCGTGAAATTCAGCGCTGAACCACTGTGGCCTAGAAGGCGAGCCCGGCGCTTCCTCGAGTACCGCGAATCACCACCAAAGCTATGAATCAATAGATGCTGCTACACAGGGAACTTATCTAGGGTAGCTAGACTACTAGCGTTGATCTCATCGTCTTTCGTTTTTTTTTACATAGAAACGGCGCCACCCTGTCGCTTCGACCGACCGCACCTGTCGTTCCGTTGCCAGCACTCTCCGCCAATTTTGCGACACTACCTAGGTTTTTTTAGGTCGGCAATAGCCTTAGCCACCCGCCAAACTGAACCCAGTATAGCAGAACACGAGATCTGCATGGGTCTGTAGTTGGTCGGCCCCCTTACAGCCTGTTTCCATAAGACCAGGTTACGGTTATGCGTAACCCCGCAAACTGTAGTGCGGCAATACTCGTAACCCGTGTACTAGCCAGCTTCCTGTCGCATAACCCCGGTGTACAACTTCGTGTTTCCGATTGTCCCTGAAATCTGGGTTATGGGGAAATCTGGGTTATGTGATCGTTAAATCAGTTGTTCGACAGCTTGGAAGCGTTTGAATTATTTACTCCCCGGCTTGACTTTCTTTCGTGCAGCCGTCTTGCAATTCGAGTTCATGTTCTGACTCCAAGACGTTGGCACTGTCCTTTTCCATTTCGTTACCATATCCCAGAAGCTTCTAGGGTGCTCGTTGATGCCCCAATGCTGGTTCTGCTTGAAAAACAAACCTTGACCAGACGAATCCATAGCGGTGAGCGTCAGAGATTCTAGGAAATTGAAGGGATCGCGCGTGACTGCGCGATCTACAAGATTGCAGCGCTCGCGCTCACCACATTGTGGCCGCAAGTGACCGCTGCTGCGGTCAAAGTGCCAGCGTGGAACCAAGGCGGATCGGGGTTACGCTTAGGGTGGATTCCCATTGGGGCAGGATGGGTCTGGATGGGTCGTTAAGTATGGATAACCGACGACCCATCCAGTGTTTACCTTCCCATAGGGGTTTTGGATGGTTCGTATTTGTACGGATGTACTGACGAAATACCCATCCAGACGACCCATCCAAAAGCCAAAATCCATCCAGGCCCTCGACCGAGGTGTGGGTTGGATGGCTCTGGATGGGTCGCAAAATATCCGGCTCCTTCCGGCACAGTCCGGCATTGATCCGGCGACGGTCGCGCAACTGACGCGTATTGCTTTCTTCAACCGACCTGCTAGTTTCATTAGCCAGGAGTTTCCGAACTTTTGGATCACTGATCATCTTCGAGCAAGACAGAATCTGGGACATTCTAACAATTTCTTCTCCATTCGACGCCCCTTCTTCATTCTACTTTTCTTTTTCGTCTTTCATCGCTCTGCAACATGGCGACGGAAGGCTTGTGGGATTATGCCACCGATGCCGAATTGGACGCCGAACTCGCTCAATACAAGACTGCAGCTGTGGACACTGTTCCGCAAACTCAATTTCCCGCTCGATCCGTCTTTTCTTGCGACTATTGATTGAAAGTACCTGCGAAGGTTCCCGGTGGTACATGCGTGTATTGCTGCACCCATCCAGTCGCTTGCAATGGGAGTGCGTTTTGGATGGGTGGCCGTGTACGGATGCACGAACCATCCAAAGAGCTCAACGACCCATCCAAAGGGGCCAACCGACAAATACCGACCCATCCAGTACTACAACCGACTTTACCCATCCAGTCCAATGGGAATCCACCCTTAACCGTGGGGGGGGGGGGCACGGCTCAGGGTAACCCCGATCCGCACCGGCACGTCATCAAATTTTGCCGGAAACTGGTGTACAAGTCGGTCGAGCGAAGTACAATTTTTCGAGTGTTTCCGATTGCCGAGGACGGTTTTGCTCCATAACCCGGTCTAACCCTCAATTGGAAACAGGCTGTTAGGGGGACAGACCTATGCGATACTTAGGGTGGATTCCCATTGGACTGGATGGGTAAAGTCGGTTGTAGTACTGGATGGGTCGGTATTTGTCGGTTGGCCCCTTTGGATGGGTCGTTGAGCTCTTTGGATGGTTCGTGCATCCGTACACGGCCACCCATCCAAAACGCACTCCCATTGCAAGCGACTGGATGGGTGCAGCAATACACGCATGTACCACCGGGAACCTTCGCAGGTACTTTCAATCAACAGTCGTAAGAAAAGACGGATCGATCGTTGACAGTTCAATTTCTTGCGCTGATCCATCATAGATCCATCTGCTCCCTTGCCTGCTGCCTTGCCTCCTGCCTTGCCTGCTGCCTTGCCTACTCCTTCGGAGCTTAGGGGGTTGTCGTGCTGCTGCTGTTGACGAGGAAGCGGGAAATTGAGTTTGCGGAACAGTGTCCACAGCTGCAGTCTTGTATTGAGCGAGTTCGGCGTCCAATTCGGCATCGGTGGCATAATCCCACAAGCCTTCTGTCGCCATGTTGCAGAGCGATGAAAGACGAAAAAGAAAAGTAGAATGAAGAAGGGGCGTCGAATGGAGAAGAAATTGTTAGAATGTCCCAGATTCTGTCTTGCTCGAAGATAATCAGTGATCCAAAAGTTCGGAAACTCCTGGCTAATGAAACTAGCAGGTCGGTTGAAGAAAGCAATACGCGTCAGTTGCGCGACTGTCGCCGGATCAATGCCGGACTGTGCCGGAAGGAGCCGGATATTTTGCGACCCATCCAGAGCCATCCAACCCACACCTCGGTCGAGGGCCTGGATGGATTTTGGCTTTTGGATAGGTCGTCTGGATGGGTATTTCGTCAGTACATCCGTACAAATACGAACCATCCAAAACCCCTATGGGAAGGTAAACACTGGATGGGTCGTCGGTTATCCGTACTTAACGACCCATCCAGACCCATCCTGCCCCAATGGGAATCCACCCTTATGCGATATCGTCAAATCTTCACATCTTCACTTCTTCAAATCGTCAAATTTCCCAAGAACGCCGGTCAAAATTGCCGGTTAATCTGACTGGCCTGAACTCTTTACCGCCCCTCCATGGGTAGCGACTTCGGTACAACAGCCGTACTGCCGGGCGAGCAAAACGGGCGAGCAAAACGGGTGCGCCAAACGGAGGCACCAAACGGATACGCTAATGAACCTAAGGGTTCGCCCTACAAATTGCATTTGGACCGCACCAACTGACGTTTGCAAACGGCAGGCAGCTCAATAAGCTAGCAAAGGCAGTCACCTATTCTCCGACTCGTTGCAGTCACGTCACCTCATCTTCCAGGTAGATTTAAGTCAAACTGCGCCCCGAACCACTTGACGTTGGGATTCGACGGTCAAGTCATCCCGAAGGAGATTGCCTAGTCATAGCCGGAGGGTGCACAGCCCCAGTTTTTGAGATAACGCGCAACTGTGAACCAGAGCGCGTTATATGAGACACACATTCCGCAAGAACAGCCACGAGGGCAGCAATAAGGTTTACGAGGGCAGCAACTAGGTTACACACACCGCACATCGCACGAAAGATTACAAGGGGCTCATGTCCTAGCAGTGAAACAACACCGCCCTAAAGTCGGACTCGAGAAACCACCCGCCGTCTTCCGGCAGCGGGGCTCGAACTCCGGTGGCGGAAACCTGAACCACCGGGTCTGGACCATACCGCCCTCCAGACTGGGCAGCAACAAGGTTACACACACCGCACATGGCACACAAAAGAGAAAGAAAGATTACAAGGGGCTCGTGTCCTAGCAGTGAAACAACACCGCCCTAAAGTCGGACTCGAGAAACCACCCGCCGTCTTCCGGCACAGGGGCTCGAACTCCGGTGGCCAAAGCCGTAACCACCGGGTCTGGACCATACCGCCCTCCAGACTGGGCACAAAACAAGCCTAGTCATCGCCCCTCCATGGCATGCTTACAGCGAGGCTACCTACCGCATCCCCAGCCACCAGTGGATCGGTTGGTCCAATTGACCCAATCCATCACAAGGGCGGTCACGTGACACGGACACATCCATCACGGACCGCCCTTGTTCCGACCCGTGTTCGATTCCCGTCGGGGGCGGACTACCTCTGAGGGCACTTTTTCGCGTACGTATCTTAGGGTTGCGGACTGTGGACGCGACGTTTTCATTTGTCGTTTCCCTCCTGTCCTGTGGACTCAGTCTAGGGACCTGGAGCACATCTACGATTTCCCCTTGAATAATTCGCTTCTTCGATGCTCTCGTAGCTCATGGCATCAGCGCATTGTGCTTGACAAGGAAATCTGCTCGTTCGCACTAGTTCCTGCAGGTTGCGAAGTAGCAACTGTAGCCTCGGGAGTTGCTGCACCTGCCTCCATGGAACTTCGGGAAGTCAGTGAGCTAATAAGTTCATTAGCATGACAGGGCACCAAGTTGAATAATAATGCCATGCCATGCTACATTGACTCTTGACCCCCCCAATTTTAAATTGAACGGATAAGTAAGCAACTGCTTGTGCATCCATCACCAAGGAGGCTGCCACTGCTGCTTGACGAACATTACACCACCCCCGGGGCCGACCTCCAGGGGGCCCGCCAGGGCCCCCTACTATTTTGCTGCCTGGCTGGCACATGGAATCTTAGTTGGGGTTTCGTTAGGGATCGCCGCGGTCATTTTCAGTTGTATTGTATACCAGTAGCACCTTCATGAAGAATCATGCGCGCGTTCCATCACCCCTGAATTCCCACCAAGCACACACGAGGGCCGACCATTAGGAGGGGCGGGGCCAGGGGGGGCTACGAATTGGGAAACATTGTTGCGTCAAAAACTCAAAACCGGCCCAAACAATCAGTTCTCCTTCACCGGCTGGGCTGTAAGACTGGTTAATTTAAAGTTTAAGGTGCGTTGATGGCAGGGTACTTCCATTGACCAAATTGGCTAGCGCTTTAGCGCACTTGAAAAACAAACTGCGCTTTGTAGTGCAAAAAACGAAAAAATGCTTGCTGCGTCCACAGGGGGTTGCAAAAAACTGCGAGAAACGCACAGAGGGGCCCAAAATGGCAACGCGCGCGCTCGGAAGTAACCTAGTTGATGGTACATACACGCATGATTGGTGTTTCTTTCAATCAGGTGTTCGTTGCTACGTCAGCTGATGTAGTGGTGTCTCCTGGGCAGGGTGATTCAAAGCGCGCGCTTTTGCGCTTTTGAGCGCTGACTTTTTGACCCCCTCTGCGCTTTAAGCGCAGTTTTTTGCAACCCCTTGTGGGCCGCTGCAAGCAATTTTTGCGCTTTTTGCACTACAAAGCGCAGTTTTTTTGTTTTCAAGCGCGGTAAAGCGCTGGCCAATTTGGCCATTTGAAGTACCCTGCTCCTGGGTAATTACCACGGGACTGTTGTAGGTGACGATTTGTTTACTGCCTTAGACTGCGAGCAGCTATGTAACCAAGTTCAAGTTCAAGTAGGCGACGGACAGAAAAAGAGGTAAGAGCACGCAAGGGGTGTAGTGGTGTACTAGATATCTGATAACACACTTCAGTTAAATAATAAGTTAGAATGTTGAAAAGCCAATTTGAAATAGTTATAAATAGCTACAAACGGAGACTGGCCAGACGGCTCCGGAACCAGAATAGTTGTGGAAAGGGGGGGCTTCAAAAACGAAAAACAAGACAGGCCAATTATCCGGTAATATCTCAGAACGGAAATGTATATCAAATACGGTAGTAATTCCTGCTCGTGCTGAGTTATTGGCGGAGCCACCTCTTCAGGGGGGCGGGAGCCCCCAGTCACCCCCAGCCACCCCGTTGTGCGTATGTGCGTGTGACCGAGACGAAGCGTGACACGTCAGCCAACGGTCTCGTAACTAACTCGCTTCCGTTGCCACCTGTCGCTTCCCCTAACTCGCTTCCGTTGTGATTAGTCTCCGCCAATTTTTAACGCCGCTTGCGACGCTGCTCATAGTTTGTGAAGGTCACGAGTCTAACTATGATCTGGCACTTTCTGTAACTGCCTCGAAGCCTTGAGTACAGGCAATCCGGAGGTGGAAGGTCGGTATCATAACGATCCTTCTTCCTTCTTCCACTTCCTTGCTAGCTGATCCTTGCCCGACCCAGCCTTCTTACCCTTCTTCCACTCAACCTGAGCCCCTGCCCTCACGTTTGCGTTCCCCTTGGCCTGGCTTGTCCTTCCCCCTGCCCTGGCCTTTCCTGTTTCCCTTCTCATGCCTCCATGCCCCCCCTGGCTCCCCGTCTCCTGACCCAGGCCACTCTGCACAAACGCTGCATGGGGGGTGGCAAAAGAAGCCTCCATACACACTCCTGCTACGTTTTGAAGCCCCAACCTAGCCACCAGGTCTGTCGGCAGGGCCGGGGGGCCGGGGAGGGCCATGCCCAAGGCCAGCAAGTTGGCTTGGGACACTAGGGGGGCCGGGGGCAGGACCCCTTTAAAGTTAGCCCGCTGGTGGCCGATGAAGCTGATATATGCAGCTTTTCTCTTGGCCTCGCTGATTTTGGAGAGAGCGGATTGGGTGCGCATGGCCAGCATGGAGATGGAGTGCTGGGAAGCGGGTTGGAGCTGTTCAAGTGGCAAGCGTGGCGGCTGGTGGTGCTGTTGCTGTTGGTGCTGTTGGTGCTGGAGGGGGGTCTGTTGGTGCTGGTGCTGCTGCTGGTGGGGCTCATATGGAGACCGGCTGTAGCTGCCGGTGTTGCTGTTGGAAGGGATGGATGAGTTGTAGGGGGATGGGTCGCGGCTTGGGGGGGTGAAGCATGAAGCCCTGGGGCCTGATGGGCTTTGTAGCACCAGCGGCATAATCTTGTGTTCAAAGTCCATTAGTAGCATTAGGTGGGAGGGAGGTGGAGGGAGGCCACTGGGGGATTGTTGGAGAGATGGCCTGCTTGTTGAAATCGTACTGCTTGTTGAGCTCATTGTACTGCCGCTAGACGGTACGAGCTGGGATGAGGCATCTGCCATGGAATCTAAGGACTGCAGTACATGCGGGACATGCCCTGCTGAGCTGGCAGAACTGAAGCCCGTGGTGGAGTTGAGGGGAGCAGCGGGGGCAGGAGGGGCTGGAAATGTGGCTGAATTTGTAGCTGAAGACGAGGTGAATGCAATCGACAGCTGGCGTACGTGCTGATGAAGGTTGATGGGCAAGCCGACCTGGAATGATGTGGATGTAGAATTGGATCATTAGAACATGGTGATGGTGGTGGCGGTAATGGTGGTACTAATAATGGCGGTGGTGGTGGTGGTGGTGGTGGTTTTTGTGGTGATGGTGGTGGTGGTAGTGATGATGTGTGTGGTGCTGCATGGGTGCTGTTGGGCAGATCAACCTGGATTGATGCTGAGGTAGAATTGGATTCATTAAAACATGGTGATGGTGGTGGCGGTAATGGTGGTAATAATACTAATACTACTACTAATACTACTACTAATACTACTACTAATACTACTACTAATACTACTAATAATAATGGTGGTAGTGGTGGTGGTAGTGGTGGCGGTTTTTGTGGTGATGGTGGTGGTGGTGGTGATGGTGTGTGTGGTGCTGCATGAGTGTTGTTGGGCAGGTCAACCTGGAATGATGCCGAGGTAGAATTGGATTCATTAAAACATGTTGGTTGCTGTTGAGTAAGCGTAGGTGTAGGCACGGTGATGGTGGTGGCGGTAATGGTGATGGTGGTAATGGAGGTGGTAGTGGTGGTGATGACGGCAAAGGTGGTGGTGGTGGTGGTGGTGGTGGTGATTGTGTGTGTGGTGCTGCATGCGTGTGGTTGGGCAAGCCAATCAGACAAGATTGATAGGTAGAGATGGATTCATCAGAACATGTCAGTTGCTATTGAGTAAGCGTAGGTCTAGGCACGGTGATGGTGGTGGCGGTAATGGTGTTGGTGATGGTGGTGATAGTAGTGGTGGTGTAGGCACGGTGATGGTGATGGTGGTGGTAGTAATGATGGTGATGGTGGCGTTGGTGGTGGTGGTTACGTTATGATTTTTTTTTTAATATATGTTGGAAGCACCTGCTTACAGCTGTGTAGCGCATGGCCTGCTCAGGAAGCTGCCAAGAAGCTGCTTCAAATGTAGCCAATAAGAAAACAGCAATGCCTACAACTCAATGTCTTACTGTCGATTGGAACTGTTAACAAGTAATGATAACGCCTGGTGGGGCGTAGTATGGTATGGTATAAAGGAGCCTGGTGGGGCGTGGTATGGTATGGTATAAGGGAGCGTGGTCATAGTATGGTATGGTATGGTATTAAGGAAGCGTGGTAATGGTATGGCATGGTATGGTATCGTATTAAGGGAGCGTGGTATGGTGTGGTATTAAGGGAGCCCTGTCTTATAGCGGTAGAGAATGGGCTGCTACTTAACCTGGACAGTGCTACCATGGCAGTAGACATCGACCGCGAACACTAAAGCGCACCCACAGGGATTCGAACCCAGCACCTTCTTCAGTACATCAAAAAATGATAAACCATTGAACCAATCACCGGACCGGGAGTTGGAACAGTTACCCACCTGGACAATTTTAGTCATTCCTTGCAGCTCTAGTGCGTATGGCAAATCCGCGGTGGTAAAGAGTAGCAGACTTTTACCCATGTTAAACATGTCCAAGGCTTGCTGCCTGCAGTCAGATGGACGTGGATGGGTTTTCATATGTAGCTTCCAGCACAAACATTTTCATACATAAGCAGTAAAAAAAAACTTCCAAACCCATGTAATGCTTGGGTGGTAAAGAGTAGCAGGCTTTTACCCATGTTAAACATGTCCAAGGCTTGCTGCCTGCAGTCAGATGGACGTGGGAGGGTTTTCATATGTAGCTTCCAGCACAAACATTTTCATACATAAGCAGTAAAAAAAAAACTTCCAAACCCATGTAATGCTTGGGTGGTAAAGAGTAGCAGGCTTTTACCCATGTTAAACATGTCCAAGGCTTGATGCCTGCAGTCAGATGGGCGTGGGTGGGTTTTCAGAACAATTGCAGAACAAATGCAGTACAGAAACATATGCAGTACACATAAACACACACTTCCAACCCATGTAATTCTTGGGTGGTAAAGAGTAGGAGGCTTTTACCCATGCTAAACATGTCCAAGGCTTGATGCCTGCAGTCAGATGGACATGTCTCCCCATCCACCCACCCAGTCATCCATGCGTGGTTGGGAGGTAGTGTACGCTCACACATCACAATCAACCCATACACCATCACAGGTGGTTCTGTACTGTGCTGCTCACCCACTAATCTCCCCATCCACCCACCCACCCATCCATGGGTGGGCGGGAGGTAGTGTACGCTCACACATCACAATCAACCCATACACCATCACAGGTGGTTCTGTACTGTGCTGCTCACCCACTAATCTCCCCATCCACCCACCCACCCATCCATGGGTGGGCGGGAGGTAGTGTACGCTCACACATCACAATCAACCCATACACCATCGCTGGTGGTTGTGCACTGTATAACACCAGCCCTGCCCATGTAAACGCAGAAGCATAGACTCACCTATACTCCGTGGATTTCTTAACCATATGCAGTGGATCCCCCCCCCCCCCCCTCCCCCCCCCCCCCCCCTTCTAGGCTGCCCCTGGGTGTATTGACATGATTTCGACGTAAACACATGTACTCGCCGTTCTTTATCCATATAGAAAATGCAGTACAAAATATGTTTCCTTGACCCCCCCCCCCCCCCCCCCCTCGGTATATTCTTCTTGTGTGAGGGCTCACCTATACCAGTGGATTTCCGAGAGTGAAGCTCAAGAGAGGGCAAGCCTTCATATTGTTTATCAGACCCCCCTATAAGGGGGCTGTGCCCTCAAGGCAGGTAAATATATAAGGGGGCTGTGACGGTCATGTCAGGATCCACTCACCTATATTCAGTGGACTTCCGGGAATGGAGCTCTAAAGAGGGCAAGCCCAAACGGTTGCAAGCTTCTGCGTAGAACATGGCCAGCGCTGATGTTGCACAGTACACCACCACCTGCACCGGTGTGCGGGTTGATTGTGAGCAGCAGTGTATGATTGTGATGTGTGAGTGGATGCCCCTGCGTAGAACATGGCCAGGGCTGATGTTGCACAGAACACCACCACCTGCAGCGGTGTGCGGGTTGATTGTGAGCAGCAGTGTATGATTGTGATGTGTGAGTGGACGCCCCTGCGTAGAACATGGCCAGGGCTGATGTTGCACAGAACACCACCACCTGCAGCGGTGTGCGGGTTGATTGTGAGCGGCAGTGTACAGGTTGTTTGAGATCAGCTTTGCAAGGGTTGAGTGTGATGTGTGAGTGCATGCCTCAGCGTAGAACATGGGCAGGGCTGATGTCACACAGTACACCACCAGGGTACTCCCAAGCGCGCGCTTTTGCGCCCTGCCTTTTTGAGCCCCACTACGCATTTTGCACAGTTTTTTGCGACCCCGTGTGGGCGCAGCAAGCAATTTTTGCGCTTTTTGTACTACAAAGCGCAGTTTTTTTGTTTTCTAAAGCGCTGGCCAATTTGGTCAATGGAAGTACCCTGTACACCACCACCTGCATGGGAGAACAGTAGTGGTGTATGGCTTGAGTGTGGTGTGTAAGTGCATGCCTCAGCGTAGAACATGGCCTGGGCTGATATTGCACAGTACACCACCACCTGCATGGGAGAACAGCAGTGTGTGGGGTGGGTGTGGTGTGTGAGTCTACACTACCACCCACCCACACATGGATGCGTGGGTGGGTGGGTGGGTGGGCGGGTGGGTGGATGGGCAGGTGGGTGGGTGGGCGGGCGGATGGGTGGATGGGTGGATGGGTGGGTGGGTGGTTGGATGGGTGGATGGCGGGGCGGATGGGTGTATGGGTGTATGGGTGTATGGGTGGGTGGGTGGATGGGGAGATGGGTGGGTGAGCTGCACAGTGCACCACCACCTGCAGTGGTGTATGGGTTGAGTGTGATGTGTGGGTGTACACTACCACCCACCCACACATGGGTGGTTGGATGGGTGGATGGATGGATGGGTGGGCGGATGGGTGGATGGGTAGATGGGTGGGTGGATGGGTGGGTGGGTGGATGGGGATATGGGTGAATGGGTGGATGGGTAGATGGGCGGATGGCGGGGCGGATGAGTGGATGGGTAGATGGGTGGGTGGATGGGGATATGGGTGAATGGGTGGATGGGTAGATGGGCGGATGGCGGGGCGGATGAGTGGATGGGTAGATGGGTGGGTGGATGGGCGGATGGGTGGATGGGGAGATGGGTGGGTGGATGGGTGGGTGGGTGGATGGGGAGATGGGTGAATGGGTGGATGGGTAGATGGGCGGAAGGGTGGATGGGTGGGTGGGTGGATGGGTGAATGAGTGGATGGGTAGATGGGCGGATGGGTGGATGGGTTGGGGTGGTGGATGGGTGAATGGGGAGATGGGTGGGTGAGCAGCACAGTGCACAACCACCAGTGATGGTGTATGGGTTGATTGTGATGTGTGAGTGTACACTACCACCCACACATGGATGGGTGGATGGGTGGATGGGTGGATGGGTAGATGGGCGATGGCGGGACGAATGGGTGTATGGGTGGGTGGGTGGATGGGGAGATGGGTGGGTGAGCTGCACAGTGCACAGCCACCTGCAGTGGTGTATGGGTTGATTGTGATGTGTGAGTGTACACTACCACCCAACCGCCCATGGATGACTGGGTGGGTGGATGGGGAGATTAGTGGGTGAGCAGCACAGTACAGAACCACCTGTGATGATGTATGGGTTGATTGTGATGTGTGAGTGTAGACTACCACCCAACCACGCATGGATGTATGGGTGGGTGGATGGGTGGGTGGATAGATGGGTGGGTGGATGGAGAGATTAGTGGGTGAGCAGCACAGTACAGAACCACCTGTGATGATGTATGAGTTGATTGTGATGTGTGAGTGTACACTACCACCCACACACCCATGGATGGGTGGATGGATGGATGGGTGGGCGGATGGCGGGGCCGATGGGTGTATGGGTGTATGGGTGGGTGGGTGAATGGGGAGATGGGTGAGCAGCACATTGCACCACCACCTGCGATGGGATTACAGTGGTGTATGGGTTGATTGTGATGTGTCAGTGTACACTACCACCCACCCACCCACCCATGGTCCATGGATGGGTGGATGGGTGGATGGGTGGATGGGTGGATGGGGAGATTAGTGGGTGAGCAGCTCAGAGCACGACCACCTGCAGTGGTGTATGGCTTGATTGCGATGTGTGAGTGCATGCCTCAGCGTAGGACCTGGGCAGGGCTGATGTCGCACAGAACACCACCACCTGCATGGGAGAACAGCAGTGGTGTATGGGTTGATTGAGAGCACCAGTGAACGGATCGTTAATCATGCTTCAATTAATTAAAAATCATTAAGAAACTGAAGCTGAGTAACTTTTGATAATGCTAACTTTGAAATCTGGAGCTGTTTTTGCATGGGACAGCAGCGAGGCATACAGCTGAATTGGCATCTCATCCGCCCAAACCTGCACAAATTGCTGTTTGAAACAAAAAAAACTACAAAAAGACTGAGTCACTTTTGTTCATCTTTACCTTGAAATCTTGAGTTGTTTGCGCATGGGTCAGCAGCGAGGCATACAGCTAAATTGGAATCTCATCCGTCAAAACCTGCACAAATTGCTGTTTGAAACCAATAATACTTGTTTGAAACCGAAAATACTACCTGAAGTTCAATACTACAAAACAACTGAGTAACTTTTGTTCATCTTTACCTTGAAATCTGGAGTTGTTTTTGCATGGGACAGCAGCGAGGCATACAGCTAAATTGGAATCTCATCCGCCAAAACCTGCACAAATTGCTGTTTGAAACCAATAATACTACAACTACAAAACAACTGAGTCACTTGTGTTCATCTTTACCTTGAAATCTGGAGTTGTTTTTGCATGGGACAGCAGCGAGGCATACAGCTGAATTGGAAGCTCATCTGCAGAGACCACCACAAACTGTTGTCTCAACCTAAGCTTGTTCTGCTGCTGCTGCTGCTGTTGCTGAAGGTCGTGAGAGTGTTGCCATTGCTGCTGCTGCTGTTGGGGCAGACATTGCAATTGTCCATCATTCTCCTGTTGTTGCTGCTGCTGCTGCGGTTGTTGCAGATGTTGTTCCTGCTGAAACTGCTGCTGCTCATTATGGCCGTCATTGCTTGTCAAGAGGGGGGGGGGACTTATCAACGGGGGTGCCAGGCTGTCGGCCTCACTTATCAACAGGTCTGCCAGGCTGTCAGCCTCACTTATCAATGGGGATGCCAGGCTGTCAGATTTCAAGCTACTCTTAGGCAGTGCCGCTGCCGCCCACAATGCTAGCTGCATGTACTGCCCATTTGTACTGCCACCCACATCGCTGCAGTACAGGACACATTTGGGGGGGTCCAGCTTGCGCATACAGTCCTCAACAGGCAACCTAAGCAATGTAGTGCCTACCATGGTCTCGGCCTCATCCATCACTACCAGCTGTACATCGCCCAGCAGGTGATCTAGTTTCCCGAGGGTTTGCTGTAGGAGGTGCTGCAAGCGACCGGGGGTGGCCACCAACACGTCCGGGCAAAAGTGACGTAGGTCCATGATGTTGTTGCGGATGTTGCTGCCTCCTGTCACCAGCTGTGGTAGGTAGGAGGGTGTGGGTGGGTGGGTGGGTGGGTGTGGGTGTGCGGGGGGGTAGGAGGGTCTGTCCTGTTGGGGGGGGGCGTGTGGGTGTGGGTGTGGGTGTGGGGGGGTGAGTGGGTGAGAGAGTGAGTCAGTGAGTCAGTGAGTGGGTGGGTGAATGGGTGGGTAGGCAGGAGGGTTTGCTGTAAGAGATGCTGCAAGCGACCAGGGGTGGCCATCAACACATCTGGGCAAAAGTGACACAGGTCCATGATGTTGTTGCGGATGTTGCTGCCTCCTGTCACCAGCTGTGGTAGGTAGGAGGGTGTGGGTGTATGGGTGTGGGTGGGGGGGTAGGTGTGGGTGTGGGTGGGTGTGGGTGGGGGTGGGGGGAGGGGGGCAGGTCCATGATGTTATTGCAGATGTTGCTGCCTCCTGTCACCAGCTGTGGTAGGTAGGAGGGTGTGGGTGGGTGGGTGTGGGTGTGGGGGTAGGTGTGGGTGTGGGGGTGGTGGTGGTGGGAGGGAGGGTGGTGGGGGGTGGTGGGGGGGGGAGGGGGGCAGGTCCATGATGTTGTTGCGGATGTTGCTGCCTCCTGTCACCAGCTGGGGTAGGTCAGAGGGTGTGTGTGTGGAGGGGAGGGGTGGGGGTGGGGGGGGGCTGTGTGTGTGGGGGGGGGTGGGGTGGGGTGGGGTGGGGGGGGGGCAGGTCCATGATGTTGTTGCGGATGTTGCTGCCTCCTGTCACCAGCTGTGGCAGGTAGGAGGGTGTGGATGTGGATGTGGGGTGTGGGGTGTGGGTGGGGTGGGGGGAGGGGGGGCAGGTCCATGATGTTGTTGCGGATGTTGCTGCCTCCTGCACCAGCTGTGGCAGGTAGGAGGGTGTGTGGGTGTGTGTGGAGGGGGGGGGGGGGGGGGGGGGGGTCGGTAGGAGGGTGCGGGGGGGGGGGGTGTGGGGGGGGGGGCATGTGGTGTGTGGGGGGGGGGGGGGCTGAGGCTGGGGGGGGTTGGGGTGGGTGTGGGTGATGGGTGTGTGGGGTGGGTGGGGAGGGGTGAGGGAAGGGGGGGTGGGAGGAGGGTGGGGGGTGAGTGAGTGAGTGAGTGAGTGAGTGAGTGAGTGAGTGAGTGAGTGAGTGAGTGAGTGAGTGACACCAACACGGACACACACCCACACACCCAAACCCACCCACCTACACCCACAAACCCACCAACACACCGCACCACCCACTCTGACACACACCCACACACCCAAACCCACCCACCTACACCCACACACACAATCCCACACACTCACCCACCAACACACCGCACCACCCACACTGACACAAACCCACACACCCCCTCCCACACATTCACCCACCAACACACCGCACCACCCGCACTGACACACTCACCTACACCCACACCCCCACTCACCCACCAACACACAGCACCAACCCCCACTGACAAAAACCCAAAACCACTCACTCATCCACCAACACACCCCAACCACCCCCACTCACCCACCATCACACCACACCACCCCCACCAACACACCGCACCACCCCCTTATTAACACCCACACACTCACCAGCACACCGCACCACCCCCACTGACACACCCACACACAACTGACACACACCAACACACCTGCACCTTCATCCACCCACCCACCAACACACCACACACTCACACACACCAACACACCGCACCACCCCCACTGACACACACAACTGACACACACCAACACACCTTCACCTTCACCCACACACACCCACCAACACACCACACACTCACACCCACCAACACACTGCACCATCCCCACTGACACACAACCACACACGTGCACACCCACCCTGGCACCCACGCACCCAGCACCCCCACTGCACCACCCCCACTGACCTACACCCACACACCTGCACACCCACCCTTGCACCCGCGCACCCAGCACCCCCACTGACCTACACACACACACCTGCACCCCCACCCCCCACCCCCACTGCACCACCCCCAATGACCTACACCAACACACCTGCACACCCACCAACACACAGCACCACCTCCTCATTAACACCCACCCACCAGCACACCACACCACCCACAACTGACACCCACACACCCACTCCCACCACTCACCCACCAACACACAGCACCAACACCAGCGACACCCCCACTGACACCCACCTACCCACTCACCCACCAACACACCGCACCACCTCATTAACACCCACACACCAGCACACCACACCATCCACAACTGACACCCACCCACCCACTCCCACCACGCACCCACCAACCCCAATGACACCCCACTGACACCCACCCACCCACTCACCCACCAACACACCGCACCACCTCATTAACACATCCACAACTGACACCCACACACCCACTCCCACCACTCACCCACCAACACACAGCACCAACGCCAACGACACCCCCACTGACACCCACCCACCCACTCACCCACCAACACATCTCACCACCTCCTCATTAACACATCCACAACTAATACCCACGCACACACCAACACACCGCACCACCCACACACACACCAACACACCGCACCTTGGTGGCCAGCTCCACATTCAGACACACAAACAAATCTACCCACCTACACACACATCCACCCACTCCCACCCACCAACACACCGCACCACCCACACACCAACACACCGCACCACACACACCCACACACACACCGCACCACACACACCCACACCTGCACATGGAAGCTTTTGCCTTCAGAGCATCTCAGCTCCGAGACCACACACACATGCACCTTCGTGTCCAGCTACACGTTGGGCAGCAGCACCACCACACTTGCATACACACCCACACCCACGCCCTCCCACCCCTACACCC
Source organism: Chlamydomonas sp. ICE-L (assembly GCA_013435795.1). NCBI lineage: Eukaryota > Viridiplantae > Chlorophyta > Chlorophyceae > Chlamydomonadales > Chlamydomonadaceae > Chlamydomonas > Chlamydomonas sp. ICE-L. The sequence goes on from JACBWV010000051.1 coordinate 35,682, forward strand.
ACACACCCAAACCCACCGACCTACACACACACACCCAAACCCACACACCTACACCTGCAAACCTGTACGACCACACACTCACCCACACACCTACACCTGCAAACCTATACACCCACACACTCACCCACACACCTACACCTGCAAACCTGTACACCCACACACTCACCCACACACCTACACCTGCAAACCTGTACACCCACACACTCACCCACACACCTACACCTGCAAACCTGTACACCCACACACTCACCCACACACCTACACCTGCAAACCTGTACACCCACACACTCACCCACACACCTACACCTGCAAACCTGTACACCCACACACTCACCCACACACCTACACCTGCAAACCTGTACACCCACACACTCACCCACACACCGCACCACCCACACTGACACACACTCCTGGACATGGAAGCTTTCGCCTTCAGAGCATCTCAGCTCCGAGACCACACACACACATGCACCTTCGTGTCCAGCTCCACGTTTGGCAGCACCACCACCACACTCACGTGCACACCCACACCCACTCCCTCCCACCCCCAAACCCACACACCTACCCACACACCCAAACCCACACCCACGCCCTCCCACCCCACTACACCCACAAACCCAAACCCACCGACCTACACACACACACCCAAACCCACACACACTCACCCACCAACCGCACCACCCACACTGACACACACCTGCACGTGGAAAAATTTGCCTTCAGAGCATCTCAGCCCCGAGAATACACACGCATGCACCTTCGTGGCCAGCTCCACATTGGGCAGCACCACCACCACACTCACATGCACACCCACGCCGTCCCACCCCGATACACACACCCACACACCCAAACCCACTTACCTACACCTGCACACTCACCCACACACCGCACCACCCACACTGACACACACCTGCACGTGGAAGCTTTCGCCTTCAGAGCATCTCAGCTCCGAGACCACACACACACATGCACCTTCGTGTCCAGCTCCACGTTTGGCAGCACCACCACCACACTCACGTGCACACCCACACCCACGCCCTCCCACCCCACTACACACACACACCCAAACCCACACACCTACACACACACACACACACACCCAAACCCACACCCACGCCCTCCCACCCCACTACACCCACAAACCCAAACCCACCGATCTACACACACACCCACACCCAAACCCACACACACTCACCCACCCACCGCACCACCCACACTGACACACACCTGCACATGGAAGCTTTCGCCTTCAGAGCATCTCAGCTCCGAGACCACACACACATGCACCTTGGTGGCTAGCTCCACGTTTGGCAGCACCACCACCGCACTCACATGCACACCCTCGCCGTCCCACCCCGCTACACACACCTACACACCCAAACCCACATACCTTCACACACACACTCACCCACCCACCGCACCACCCACACTGACACACACCTGCACGTGGAAACTTTCGCCCTCAGAGCATCTCAGCTCCGAGAACGCACACGCATGCACCTTGGTGGCTAGCTCCACGTTGGGCAGCAGCACCACAACTGAGACCTTACGGGCAGTTGACCATCCATGCTGCTCACGTTCTAACAGAATCTGCTGTTTGCTAAGTCTGAGGTACGACATGATGCGCTGGGTGCCCGGTGGGGCACTACAAATCCAGTGGCCTCTACCAAAGGCAGAGAGCAGTGTACTCAGGGGGATGTTGTCCCCCCCCTGGTCCATTGAAGTCTGGGGGTGCAGGTGGTGGTTCTGGGGGGGGACCGGTACAGGTGGTTGGGGTGGTTGGGGGTGGGAGGAGTGATGCTGCAGCGATGCACGGTCAGGTGTATGGGGGTGGCCTGCCTGAACCTCTCCTGAGCTCGCATGGTTGGGTGTGGCTGGCGCATGGGATGCATGACCTGGCTTGGAGTGCTTCTGGCTTGGCCCCTTTCTTGCCTGGTTCGGTGCCGACTTGTTGGCCCTAGCTGGTGGGAACTTGTTGGCCTCCCGGGTCCCACTGCTGGTCCTGCCCTCCCCGTTGTTATGGGGGGGCCTGTGGGGACCCGCTGCCCTGGAGCTGCCCTTGTCAGAACCGTAGTGGCCGAATAACTCTGGAATGACTTTGGCTTGGCTTGGTGACTTTGGCTTGGCTTGGCTTGGTGAGTTGGGAGCGCTAGTGGAGGCGGAGCTCGTCGCGTCTCGGGCAGAGGCGCTGGTCGCCACGCACGTCTCCCTGAGTGGCTTGGGTTGGGTCCAGAAGGCAGCTGCGGGTGTGCTAGTCACCAGCCGGTTAGAGGCACGGCACGACACGGTTGACAGATGCATGGGGCTAGAAAATTCGGAGGAGAGGAGTTCGTTCGACCCAAGCAGGGGGTCCGCAAGCGTTCCGGCCTCAGTTTGTCCGGGGTTGGACTAGGAGGGAATCAATTAAAAGTAGCGGAATGGCTGCCGAGGGGACATTGAACACTGGCGATGGCTGCGGTCCATGGAGCCGCGAGTTCGTGGCTGGAGAGGGGTGTAGGAGGGCCAATGAGGTGGTAATACCCCATGCTCTATGGGTATGGCACGGGGGGGGGGGGGGGGGGGGGCGAATTGTATCCTACAGACGGTTAGATGCCTTTAGGCATAGTGAACCATGCAACATAATCTTCCTTGTCAAGGAGGTGAAAAAGATAAGTCGCAGCAGTGAGGGAATACGCGTTCAGAGGTAAGAAGAAGCGCGTAGGCAAATGGGGAGCGGAATTGCGAAGGGTCGTGTGGTGGCGCAATTATGCTGGTGACGGATGAGAGGGGAAGAGTGATTGAGGACGAGCAGGATTAGGTTTGGCTACCATCATATCGGAGGTGGCGTGGTCACGTTTGGCTGTCCGCTGCTCAAGTGGTTTGGCTGCAGAGGGTTTGGCTGTCGGCAGCCCTGGTCGGAAGACAAACCCGGAGTTCGGGTTGTTCAGGACGCTGCGTCCTGCGTCGCAGACGCAACGACTACGCCCTTCGTTCTGTGTTCGGCCGTTCGACGCGACGTAGGGCCCGTTGTGTCCCGAGACGCAACGTGGGGAGGACGGGGGCGGGGGAGGACCCGTTGCGTCGCAGACGCAGCCTCAGTTGGTTGCGTCGCAGGACGCAGGTATTGTTCTGGAGTAGGGTGGTTGAGAAAGAGGAAGAGGGAGAAAGAGAGGGAGGGGAAGAGGAAGAGGGAGGAGGAGAGGTAGAGGAGGGTGATGAGCATGTGGACGGGGACGAGGATGAGGATGACCCCATCATGCATGGCATGGCCCACTGGTGCTAAACCTCGAAGATAAATAAAAAGGTTGGTCGCCTAATTGATTGGTTGTAATAGTCTGAGCATGTGCTTCGTATTGGCTGAGAATGAGATTGAGATAGGCCAAGCATGTTACTTTGATAGGCCAGGGCATATTAGGGGCCTGGGGGCCCTAAACCCCAGGCCCTACCTCTCATGTAACATCGATGGTAATGATGGCACTTCCGTGTCCCTACAAACTGATTGTTTTGTCTGATTTGCTTTTTCTTGCTCCACATATGGCGCATGGTTACGGGAGCAGCACCAGTAGATAGGCCTTTTCAAGCTATACAAAATGCACCCTGCTTTGACCCCCTAATTATTATTGTGTGGGGAGATAATGGCCTCCAAGTGGGTTCCGGAGCCGGCGGGTGGGTGGGTGGGTGGTAAACTCAGCCCTCTGTAGGAAAAAAGGGCATGGGGTCTGAGGATTTTATTTCTAATCCCCCCGCCAATCATCTCCTTTAGTACAATGCATTTTTAAAACCCTGAGAATGTTAGTGGAATGTTTGTAAACACGGCCTGAACAAGATTACAAATTATTCGAGTTTGCAACCTAGATATCTCAATATTTCAGCTTCCTGGAGCCTCCTTATAGTTCCTTTCCTTCCTTCAAGATCCTTTATAACTAAGTTGCCCAGTATATGCATGGAAACTGCATGGGCTTGCTACATGAATCCCACCAAAGGTTATAAACGTAACGCCCACCTGCGCCCACCATCATTATGTCAGCTTGAAGGTGCGCCAACTCGCTTTAGTTTGGGCTGAATTGCCAGCCAGGGGAGCTGCCTAGAAGCTGCTGCCTGTACCCGGCTGTAGCCTACAATAAAAGCTATGTCTCGTTGTATGGGTCTATGGGTCCATAAATTGCTATGCTATGAAGACACAACAATAAGCTATTGTTAGGTTGGTTAGACCTGGTTAGACCCTTGTCAGGCCTTAAACTTGCTCAGGTCCCCAACATGCACACCATACAAGAAACTATAGTCGAGGCTGTTGAGGTTTCATCTTCCTCATCACAACTGCCATGTGTGCCACCTCGTGAGCCCCAATTGGGGGTCCTTGGTCCAAACCACTGTGCTTTTCCTTGTGGTGGGACCCCATTCCGTACTTCCATATGGTGGCCGGGCAGTGAGGGCACACAAGCGGGGTGTTGGTGCATGCCGCCTTATCCTTGAAGTTGGCCTTCTGGCTGTACTTCTTGAAGTACTTAGCCTTGCAGATTATGACTGCTTGCCCTCCCTTGTTGATGCTTGGGGTACAGCCTTGGCGACCACAACACCCACATGAAGTGTCTGGTATGTCTCCCCGGAGAATGTGGGGCCCCAATGTGTTCACGCATGCTGCCCACATTCATATTGTCAGGGGGTAGTATCAGCTTGAAATCACTCCGGTAGAGTGGACAGTAGATTAAAGCAGCGGAACAGACGCACCAATCTATACACGGAGACAAGGATAACGTTACAGACACAGGAGACCCATAAAGGGGCACCTGTGGTGAAAGGAGGCGGTAGACAGGAACCTAACAGGGTACAGATCAGACCGGAGACGTAGGTGACAGGAAGCTGCCACTGAGTCATCTCAAGATGACTCAGTCCCACGGGAAGCTGGCTCAGGAGAGCCGATAGTTCTAAGGGAGTACATAAGTAGTCACCAAGTCATAAAACGCGTGAGAGCACCGCTATACATGCTGATACTCCACCTATGACACAGGTGACATACAATAGTACTACTCCACCTATGGCACTGGTGACATAGAACTATATGTAACAAATTAAAAAAAAAAAATCAAAGAACTCCGAAAAAAAAATCGAGAGAAACTTCAAATGAAACCCGAAGGGTGTAAGGGAAGGTATGAAGCAAGGCAAAGAACCAAAATTTGCCAAGTGGATATAAGAGGACAACTAAATATCAAAGTCGGGTAACAACGGTATATAAAACCCGATCCGGGAATAGGAACCTAATGCCAATCAATGATAACTTAAAGAAACTCTAAATGTAACCAAAAATTCCAGAATACATGTAACCAAAATTCTAGAATACATGTAACCAAAAAATTGGTTTAAGGAGAAGCAGTCATTCCAAACATGCGAATGAAACGCCAGAACACCATAGGATCAAGGGGCTTGGTGAAGGGGTCAGCACAGTTGTCCTTAGTGTTAACATAGGCAACATCCACCTGGCCATCCTCCACCAGCTCCTGGATATAGTGATGGATGACATCAATGTGCTTGTTGCGAGGGAGCAGCTGACAGTCATTGGCCCAGCTCAAGGACCCCAAGTTGTCACCCTGAATGGTGACCAGGTCACAAGGCAGCCCTAGATCAATTCTCAACTTTTTCAACCATTGCACCTCCCTGGCAGTCTGAGACAGGGCCTGATACTCAGCCTCACTGGAGCTAACAGCAACAGTGGGTTGCCTTTTGCTCATCCAGTTCACAAGGCAGCCTCCAGCAAGCACAGCATAGCCAGTCTGAGATCTCCTGTCAGACCCATCATCAGCAAAGGATGAGTCACTAAAGACAGTAAAAGAGAAACCAGGGCTGTGAGTGTAAGTGAGGCCCAGATGGGAATGTTCTCTCAAATACAAAAGCAAGCGCTTGGCTGCAGCCCACAGGGGGGCAGTGGGTTGAGCAGAAAACCTGGACAGGTAGCTAACAGCAAAAGAAATATCAGGCCTTGTGCAGGTAGCCAGGTACAGCAAAGCCCCCACAAGAGAGAGGTACTGGCTATTAGAGGCCAGAGGTTCTCCAGGAGGATCAGTGACAGTGCACTTGGACATGGGAACTGAAAACTTGGGCTTGGTAGCAGCAGTGAGACCAAACTGCTCCACCAGCTCAACAATGTAGGAGTGCTGGGAGAGGTCGATCTTAACACACCTGCCGTCAGAATCAAGTGTACAAGTCATGTCCAATGAAAGGAACTGGACAGGTACACCCATTTCCTTGACTTCCCACCCAGCTGCTTCCATAGCCTTGATCAGCAAGGCATACCTATGCAGCTCACTAAAAGCACAGATAAAGTCATCCACATAGGTCAGGACATAGCTCCACCCACCAGTAGAATCCCTCCTGAAATACAGAGCAGGTTCAGCTTTGCACATGGTAAAACCGTGGGCAACCAAAACCTGCTTTACATCTTTGCTCCAAGCCCTGGGTGCCTGCTTCAAACCATAAAGAGATTTAATTAGCTTGCACACAAGGGGAACATTGTCAGGACCAAGTTCATGAAAGCCCTCAGGCTGGTAACAGAACAGGTCCAGACCAGGTTCCAGCTTGGCATTCAAGAATGCAGTCTTGATGTCCAGCTGCCTCACAAACATTTTTCTATGAGTGATGGCAGCAAGGAGTACACGAAGACCTGCTTTAGAGGAGACGGGGGCATATACATCATGGTAGTCCAGCCCAGGACGTTGCAGAAAACCACGAACTACAAAACGAGCTTTAAAACGCAAAGAACCATCAGCCCCATGTTTCTTGACAAATAACCATCTGCCAGTATAATCCTCTGCCTAGGAGGCTGTGGAGTGAGGACCCAAGTGCCATGAGCATCGAGGGAGGCCATCTCATCCTTCATAGCCTGCAGCCAGAGATCTCTGTCAGGGTTGGTAGGTAACATTGCAGCTTTATAAGAGAGTTCAGTAGAGGTAGAAATAAAAGCCCCCACGTACAAGCAGTGTACTTGTACATGGGCAGCGGGGATATCAGCAGTATCAGCAGTAACCGGTAATAAAGCCCCCAGCGCAGCACTCATGCGTGGTTGAACAAGGCCGGCCTCCTTTGCCTCTAAATCGTCGAAGCCTGGGTACACTGGAACACCCCAGCCATACGCAGTATCTGACCCGGACCAGTGTTCGAGGTCATCACTCACATCATCTGTGACGGCCACATCGTCGCAATGCCTGGTCCGGTATAAACCACCAGGTATAGCAGGGGGTGAAGTGATCAACAACTCCCGCGAGCTATCCGAATAGGTGGACGGGGGGTGGCGACTAGTGGGCAGTGGACCTGTACTAGGTTCCACTATGACCCGAGGCTGTCCTAATCCTACGACTTCACCGACGAAACGTGGCGCAGAGGAAGGCCCGGCGACCCCCTTAGATTCGAATAAATTAGAGCTTGAAGGAACATCAGACTCCCCCTGGCCCAATGCCGCCGCACGCGATACAGCACCATCATTACCTGGCATGGGACGCATCGTCATCCCATGACCAGTAAAGCGGTCAACAATCGGGGTTGGTAAAGGGCCCAGGACATTGTCAGTAGTATCAAGCCCTTTACCGATGATAGCGGCAGGGGTGCGAGAAAAATACTGAGATCCATCATAGGGAAAGAGCCCAGGGATACAGTTATAGCTAAACTGTTCATAGAAGAGCACATCACGACTCTCTACCACCTGGCGCAACTTCGGAACCCAAACAAAATAACCCTTACTCACCAGAGAATACCCAACCAGTCTACCAGATAACGCCCTTTCGTCAAGCTTATTGCGCTTCTTCCCATTCACTAAGGTAACATAGCATGGGCACCCGAACACGCGCAATAACGATACATCAGGTAGAACCCCAAAGAACAACTCATAAGGAGTCTTGTCACCCTGATTAGGCAGCCGGTTGCGTAGGTAACACGCGGCGAGGAAGGCATAGGGCCAGAAGGACTTAGTGAGCTTAGACTCCAAGTGAATGCTCCTAGCTACGTTCTGAAGGACCCCATTGTACCGTTCCACAGTCGCATTCTGCTGAGCAGTGTAAGCCATGGACAATTCATGCACAGCACCAACCGATTCTAACCAATCCTCGAACCACTTCACTATAAATTCCTTAGCCCTGTCAGACCTAAGACACTTGAAAACAAATCCATGCAGCTGAGTCATCCATCTGAGGATGGTAGTTTGAACTGCTAAGGGAGCTTCATCCCTGGTTCTCAAGCACAAGACCTCAGCATAGCCAGAGTATTGGTCAGTGAGACACAGAACATAAAACTCCCCACGCAAGCCCCTAATATTAAATGGCCCCATGATGTCCAAGTGAAGGCGTTGTAATGGGGCACGGATCCTAGTTTTGCTTTCTTTAGGAAAAGGGATACGTTTTCCCTTTGCCTTCTGACAAGCATCACATGGGATCTTAGACAGTCTTTGCACCTGTTGGAGAGTGAGGGGTAAGTTCTGAACCAAACCCTTCCTTACAAGGTTGTGCATGGCATCATAGCCAGGGTGACCCAGCCGCCTATGCCACAACCATTCAGGAGTGGTAGGGATCACAACTCCACCATCCTCATCAACATCAAGAGCAAAAGCTGGATAATCTTCAGCACCATACAAACGGCCACGAGGGGTGTGACAAGGCCTACATGCAAACTTGTACACACCATCACTGGAGGCAGGGAAAGACCACAGAACAGAAGAGCCCTGTGTGGCAGTACAACTAAGACTATCAAAAGAAATCTTGCAGTTGTGAGCATGGGCAACAGCATTTACTGACATGAGGTTCACCGGACAGTGTGGGATGTAGAGAACATTGGTTAAAGTGATTGGTGTTGGTAACCAATCACTACATAACACAATAGAACCCTGACCCACAGACCGTTGAACCACACCATCACCAAATTTAACTGCTGGCCCAGTCTCAGAAGCATGAAACACAGTGAACAAAGACATATCACCTGTGATTGACATCCCAGCTCCAGAATCAACATGCCAGACACCCTCAGACAGGCTCGGGCTGCAGACATTTGAAAATTTCGCAGTGCAAGAGAAAAGGACAGAGCGTACCTCCTATTTCTTGTCCAAAGCATACCCATCAATCTGAGCCTGCAAGGAGGCCAGCTGCCGCGGAGTAAGCACACCTGGAAGGGCCAAGGCCATGGGCACCGGATTGGTAACCGGTGCACCAGGCTTGGTCTTACGCAGGTGCGGATGCTTCGTGAAACAGCGATCCTCCGAGTGGGTCGTCTTGCTGAGGCATGGGCCCCAAGTGCAATCCAGACGTCGCTTGTTGGAACCAGAACCCTGAGAACCAGATCCCTGCCCACGCTGAAACCCAGCATTGGCAGTAATCTACAGTCTGTCTGTTAGCCAACATCATACCGTACTGGATCCGCAGCGATTCAAATCGGATCAAACGGATCCCATTCACAATGGTTTCCATGGCGTGGCGCTGAGTGACAGGATGTCCAGCACTGCGGAGGTCAGTGCACAGACTGCAAACCATGCGAAAGAAATCATCGACACGGTCAGAAGGGCCCATGTGTGCATTATGAAGTTCGATACGCATGAGAGGGACTCTAGAGGCAAGGGCATCAGACTGCGTCTTCCGGATATCCAAAAGGATATCCCGAGGGGTGGCAAAGTCCTGGTATACCTTGACCATATCGTCCTCCATGTTCGCGAGCATCATAGTTAAACACATTCGAGAGGCAGTGCACTGAACCCCAACAGTGCAGGATCAAACCGAGACTCACCATGAATGAGGGTATTAGACCCAGCTCCAATCGCAGAAGGGACAGGAGCCAAGGACCTACGAATGTCCATGAAATACTCCGCAACAAGACCAGCGTCAAGAGCGCGCTGGTCGTCTATGTTCCTAATCACAGGAATGGACCTCGCAACACTCATAAGCAGCTCGAAATCTGGGCTAACAGGACACAGAGGGACAGGCACTCGCACAAACTGATAACCAAGCTTCTCGTGATCACTGCGCCTCGTACCACCAAAGGAAACACCATGATCTGGGGGATACAGAATCCCAGAAGTGACTGGACCAAGAAAAGAACGACACCTGGTACCAAGCTCAGAGAAAGCCATCACTCGGCGATGCCTCAGCTTCACACTAACATTTGCCATTGTAGCCTGCATATCCATCCGACCGTACAAAGAGCGGTTCAAGGACTCACCATCCCTTCGATCCTGGTTGATCAGGCGGTAGTCCCGCAAGTTCAAAGTCGGAGGAGATCCACCAGTGAGCAGATGCTCCCAAGATTCGCATGACCGCGTATATAGCATAGGAGGAGGGCCAGGGGCAGGAGGCAGCTCCACCGGCGGAGGCGGAGGGGGTTCCAGGGAGGCACCAGCAGCAGAGGTGCGTGCAGAGGAAACAGCAGCCTCGCGAGAGCGAGTGTGGTAGCCAGGGAGGCCACGCTCCATGGGGGCAGATGCAGAGGAAAAAGAAGCAAAGCCCTTCAAGAAAGTGGGCTTAGCCACCTCCGGGTAAGCCGGGGGAACAGGCTCAAAGGGAGGCGCCGACGAAGGCTGAGGCTGATACACAGGCGAAAGCTCTCGATTAGGCATCTGCTGATCAGCAGGCTCATACACCGGTGAAACAGCGGAAGTCTCAAAGACACGAGTGGCAGCAGCAGATGGGGTCACGCCACCAAAGTCAGCACTCGTAGCACTCTTCAAGTCCTCCTCATCATCAGTAGTAGTAGAGTAGTCTTCATCATAATTGAAAGGGACGAAAGGAGGCTGCGGGTCTGATGCACAACGGATGATCTGTGTCTGTACACAACACAGCTTCATCAGGACATCCTCAACATCAGAGGAAAGGCGTCGAACATTGAGAGAAGGAACCGTAAAGTTGGAGGATTGACCGGGGGGGGTTACTTCCTTGATGGCGGAAGGATCCTCCTCTCCGGCAGCAGAGGCCGCTGGCGCACAGTCGTCTAGCCAATCCAGAGGAACCTTCACCCCCGTTGGGAGGATTCGGTCGCATCCATTGCTCACAATGACACTGCGGATCCCACGAGCCCATGAAACACCATTAAGTTTGGTAAGTTTCACAAAGCCGGCAGGAGGCCCTCGCGGAAGTTGCATTATCAAAGCAGTGGTAGTGATGAGGAGCCCAGTAACCTATCAGCTTGAAATCACTCCGGTAGAGTGGACAGTAGATTAAAGCAGCGGAACAGACGCACCAATCTATACACGGAGACAAGGATAACGTTACAGACACAGGAGACCCATAAAGGGGCACCTGTGGTGAAAGGAGGCGGTAGACAGGAACCTAACAGGGTACAGATCAGACCGGAGACGTAGGTGACAGGAAGCTGCCACTGAGTCATCTCAAGATGACTCAGTCCCACGGGAAGCTGGCTCAGGAGAGCCGATAGTTCTAAGGGAGTACATAAGTAGTCACCAAGTCATAAAACGCGTGAGAGCACCGCTATACATGCTGATAGGTAGCACCTCAGCACACGCCACTCCATCCAATTCAACCACGCATTGCCATGCATCTGTGGGCATCGCCCAGGCGGCCATCAGTCAGGTCCACATGCTCCACATGCTGCCTCTTGGACGGACTTTCGTCGTTAATAGTCTCTTCAATGGTCGCGTTCGACTCTGCAGTTATATTGGATGTATCCATGCCGAACTCGAACAAGGATAAGCAGGAGATGACCGGTGAAACAAGGTTTCGAACTTGAACTCGAACTCGAATTCGAACTTGAATTACATAGCAGGTGTCTGAAAACTATGGAATCAGCACGCTTGCATCGAGACGAAGTCGTTGCACTTATCCAGAGGCGAAATGGAGCAGGGAGAAAAAAGTTAGGAAAAAATTCAGATGAGGCCCGGGGGGGGGGGGGGGGGGGGCACCCTGCCCTGAAGTACTCAGAATGGGACCGGACCCGGGGGGTATCGATAGATCACGTGATCCCCTAACGGAAACAACTTCCCGATACCCTGACATGGACCGTGCCTGACTTTCTATGGCTCCTGGCATCCTCCTGCTGAACCCCAAACAATCGTTTAATTGACGAGGGGAGGGGGGGGGGGGGGGGGGGGGGGGGGGGCTGAGTTCGTGGTGCAGTATACATTTATAATATAATAAAATCATAATATCAGGGAAATAATTCATGCTGGAGTTTTTATCCACCAAATCAGGTTCAATTTTCATCTTATAAAAAAAAGGTCTAAGATCAGAATATAACGGGCATTCAAATATGAAATGCATTTCATCTTCGACCACTCTTTTACCGTCAACACAGGGATTTTTATTTCCGCTATATGTAGCGATCGCTAGTTTTGACCCCGTGTTTGCGAAATTATCGCTATAAAAAAAGTTTAAAAAAGTTTTTTTTTTGCCCTAAAAAGCTTCAGCAAGCTATAGAAAGCACTGAAACGCCGTCCCTGGAGGAGGCCTAACAAAATACAGGTAGGAGAAACCAGGGGGGGCGCTAAAAAGTTGCTCGTGTACCGCATGTCGGAATCGGGGGCTAAAGGGGTCGTAAGCCCCGAAACCGTCGAAAAAGGTCGAAAAATGTATCGGGAGGGTGTAGATATCGACCCCTAAAAAAAGGGGGGGGGCGACTTTCAGAAATTTCCTCTGGTTTTAAAACTGTTAGAGGCCAAAACTTCCTCAGGACTTGGTCCCTGATAAGTTTAAGCAGACCTATGGCACAAGCTCGACGAGATCTTTCCGAATCCGCACTTATTTCCGACACCGAGTAAATCTGGAGGCGAGGGTCCTTGAGATCCAAGTCGAGGCACCTGGTGACCTGGCAGATCCTCGTACATGGGTCGAGCCGGTTTCGGAAATATCCTCGCAACTTCCTCACCAGACGGAATCTGACGAAGTTAAGCATACCTATGAAACTGGTTTTACGAGACCATTCCGAATCCGCGCTTGTTTTCGAGAATGAGTAAATGTGTACTCGAGGTGGTGCTCGAGTAGTGACCTCCACAGGTTCTAAGTACACCAAGTGTGAAAGTTGGGCCAAACCAGAAACTCAGTATTTCCTCCCCAAACTTCTTGGGCATATGGAGGGTACTTAGGCATGTAACTTAGGCTTAACACCACCTTCAAATTCTGAAACACAAAAACTTGCTGGCTCAGCTCAGAATCAGGGCTAGGAAAGGGTGCTTGCTTGACTATGTTTTCAAACTTTGCTCAAATCCAAATGTAAACCCACAAATGGATAGAGCTCGCCGAGGGGATCACTATAGACCCTACTTTGACCCCCTAATTATAATTCCTGGAGAAGATATGGGCCTTTTTGGGGGCTGTCAGCATGAATTGCGGTGCTCTCAAGCGTTTTATGACTTGGTGACTACTTATGTACTCCCTTAGAACTATCGGCCCTGATAGCTTCCCATAGTGATAGCTTCCCGTAGAACTGAGTCATCCTTTAGTGACTCAGTGTCAGCTTCCTATTGACTGCCTGTCTCTCTGTGTCTTATCGGTCTCTCCCTGACATGTCCTGTGTTAAACGGTGTCAGGGTGTCAAGATCCGGGCTTAGGGTCTATTCAGGTTACAGGCATCCACTTCGCCCACCGCTGGTGTCCTTTAGTGTACGTCCTTGCTTGTAACGTTATTCTCGTCTCTGTGTATAGATTGGCGCGTCTGTCTCCGCTGCATACATCTCTGTCCACTCTTAGAAGTGCTTAATAGCTGATAGGTTCTGGGCTTCATCTCGATCTACCACTGCTTTATAATGCAACTTCCGCGTGGGCCTCCTGCCGGCTTCGAAAAGCTAACCCCACAGAATGGTTTGTCTTGGTCGCGCGGTATGGAGAGCGTCATTGTATCCAATGGCTGCGACCGCATTCTTCCGTTCAAGACTCGTGTTCCCACTGATGGCGTGATGATTGCGT
>JACBWV010000745.1:0-46339 GCA_013435795.1 Chlamydomonas sp. ICE-L
AGCTTTCCCCGACCAAGATTAAAATACGTAAAATAATTCCTAAGCATGGAGAGTCCTATGGACAGATAGTACTGTTTTTGTCGTCTCCCTATGCTTTGATCAATCGAATCTCAGCCTAGCTGTCCCTGTCCCATACAGGTGCGGCTGGCTTTAGCATGGTCTAGCCTATGCCTTACTACCAGCCGTCCTTTCCCCATGCAGGTGCCTCTGCTTACATTGGCTTGGCCTGGCCCTAGGCCTTTACTATCCTAGCAAGTCCTTTCCCCCTCTAGACAATAATATCTACTTGTGTACTGAACATGATCTGTTCTTCAGAAATTTTTGTACAAAAAGCTCTTGAAAACACAAAAGGGGGAAGTCTTACTGTTTAATCCAAACAATATAGCAACAGTTTAGCCAAACCACGGCTGTGAGATTCTGTTTCGCTAAACGTACAATTTCTGGCGAAGCCTTTGTTTTGTTGTGAGAGGCCATATCTATCACAGACCCCTTTACCTGCCCTTATGCATTCTGTCAACCCATCTTACCTACAAGCATCTCAGTCATGCTGTTGGTGTGTGTTGGTGTGTCCGTCACCATACGGTGTCTACATGGCTTGGCTTGGCCTCCTCCAATCTTCCCAACAGCAGCACAGGTAACGAGCTGTGCGTGGGGGGGGGGTCCTGGTCACCATGCAGGTGCTAGCTGCTTTTGGCTGGCCTCCTCTAATCTTAACCAACCGCCTGCACAGGTACAGACTGTGGCGTGTGGGGGGGTCCTGATCACCATACAGGTGCTAGCTGTCCTTGGCCTTGGTGGCCTTCTCCAATCTTACCAACAGCAGCTCAGGTACATAGCTACACATCTCGCATCTCAATTCATGAAATAGCTAAGGGGGAGATACATATGGGTATTCCTGTTCCCATTAACTTGAGTGTGAAATGTATCACTCTCCCAAACAGGATATTGCATACCGGTATTCTGTATGGACATGTTGATAGATACATGGCCCTGCTCATTTGAAGGACCTGAGCGTACCCATCTATATTGATCATAACAACCGTCATGCTTTTTCTTTGCTGGGCGCAAGCCAGGGTAGCTGCTTAGAAGCTTGTGGAATGGAGCAGGTTTAACACCGACAAGCCTTTCTTTTCACAGCCACGAGCTCAACATCTAGGAAGCTCCTTGAGCTAGCCCTGGCTAAGCAGCCTTGATTTCAACAGTACGTCGGGAAATGTTGATTCTACCAGCTTCAGATGCACTATGTTATAAAGGTTGGCTGGGCAACAGCAGGGGGGCTGCCTAGGACGCCGCTGGTAGCTTAAACAAAAGCTATGATACACCTACCCTGGCTTTGTTAGGGGTATAAAAAGTGTAGATGACCCAGAGTGACCCCTACTGTTAAATGTGGCCTTTTTTCCAAGGCCTGGCTTGCTGGGCGTAACTCTATCTGTCTGTTCTTCCCCAAGCTCTGGCTTGGGCCTGGGCTTGGACAATGCTGGGCGCTAGCTTGCTTGGTCCTATCCTAGACCTGGCTTGGGCCTGGCTTGGACTATGTTTTATCGTCCATCCATCTTCCTCCTTTGAATTGTATGAGAATGTGAACAGAAGGATGAAGTGAAGATTGGCGGATCCCGCTCACAACCGATGAAAATGTAGTACGTGGTGAAACAGTATGGGGTAAATTTCCGACTCCTTGTGACCTAGTTTGTCTCTACTGGGCTCTAGAGAAGTAGTAGAAGAAGAAGAAGACGATAAAAAGAATTGCTGCAAGTCTCTATACCCCCGTAATTCACTCGTCTAACTTCTGCAATATACAATACTCTCACCCTGTGTTATAGCCACAGAAACCAGTTACAAACTCGTAACCAATTAAAGACTAGATCACTGGAGCAATTGAGACAAACGGAAGTCCAAAAGGAGTCGAAACACTCACAAGGTTTCCTAACCCAGGGCATGCTGGTTTGTGGAGACAATTTAATGCAACTCTGCACTTTTGTAGCAACCTCAACGTGATGCAGCTCGAGTATTGATTTTGATGCCACCCCCAGACGCGTGGTTGCATTTGAAGTCGTGTTTCAGGTTCTGAGGTTTATGGTTCCCAAACCCTCGTTGTTATAAAGCTGTCCAGCTGCTCTGGCGCTATATGGTCTCGGCATCGTTTTGCTCAGTATGTAACAATATCCTCTTCCTCTCTCTCTCTCTCTCTCTCTCTCATCCCAGCATGCCACCCGTGGCCATTCCAGCTGTCTTATTACCGGTATGTGGTTGCAGTTTCAGGCTATAAGAACAGAAACTTATTCGGGGTTGCAGCCGTCCATTCTTGAGTGTGTGCCCACTACACACCCCAACATATAGTGGAACCTGTTTATCATACCTTCCAGCTTTGTTCCTGAAGCACCAACATAAGTAAAATATATTTCGAAAAGCTACTGGATTGGGTATGGGAGCTGTACGCCGAGCTGTACCCCGGTTCATAAGAGGTTTAAGGCAACTTACTTAAAGGGCCAGGGAAGGCAAAACACTATGGCAATTGATGTATGGATAAGTCCCGTACGGCCGCACACCCTTAACCCCTAATTAGGTACCCCTGGAAGGTATAATACTGCCATGCAAACATATGGGCATACCCTAGCTTTCCATCCGCATTCTTGATTCTTGTGTTAGGTTGCACTCAACTGCTTGCTGAAATCCAAAGACTCATCGCCTGCGTGAAGAGATAGCAAACTACCATTGGCAAATACCTTTTCGCGAGCTATTCCATACATCAATTGGTGGTTCCCCCCAGTGCCAAGCACAAACGGGCTGGCCCCCTTATAACCTCACGCCTCGTAACAGGTGTTTGAAATTGTAAATTGTTTACACAAAATCCGTGTAATACCGTTACTCACAGGACTTGAAGTTAAGGGACACCCATAGCGCAAAGCCGAGCTTAGCCAGAGTCACCGTTAGATCGTATGTTCTGTGGTCTCGCCTACATAAATCCATGCTGCTAGTCAACTGCCCGGATTTGTACAGTACACAGTACAGTAGTGTAGCAATGTCTTTTACAATGAACTGAACCATGGCCATTGATACCAATCAGGGTACCGCATTTGACATTTTTGGGTTACGCTTTTGACTCAACTGAAAACGGAAATCTGTGCGCAGCGCCCAGATGGGGGGTTACAAAATTGTGTAAATCGCGCAGTCCGGCTCCAAAGCCATGCGCACTAGCGCGTGTCATGGAGTACCCTGACACCAATCAATAAGCATGGCTACAGTGTTTGTGCAACAGTGTATCAAAAGCCGGTCGTCGTCAACCACGATGGTAGCTTGTCCAGTTGACCGTACGACGGGCTCCCATTACACCACGCCCAATCAGGCGTTATCATTATTATCAAAACCCAAAGTAGGCCGGACATATACATCCTCATCAGTGTATGAAAGTGATAGACCAGGTCTAACCAACTTTGGCTTAAGAGAATGGCTAAGCATTTTCGCACAATATTCAATCATGCACAACTGAAGATTAATAATTGTATTGCTTCATAGCTAATATGGGTTGAGGTGCCAGCATCCATCATAACTTGTGATGTCAGCATCCAGCAGGGGAATATAATTACAGGGAAGAAGGTGGTTGACCCCAGTGCAAGCAAACGGGGGTGGCCCCCTCAACCTCACGCCTCGTAAAAAAGACGTACAATTGATTTTCTAGGGAAGAAGACAAACATTGTCGCAATCCACGGTAGGGATCAAGCTGCCAGCTGTCTCATCGACGTTGCTTGGCATCCATCATAGCACCTTGGGGGTATGTTTGAGAACTAGCCTGAATCACAGCTTTTCTTTTCAGCTACGCGCAGCAGCTTCTACGCAGCTCCCCAGGCTCTCTCTCATCCAAACTTTAAGCCGACTTGTGCGCCTGGGGACTGGAAACGTCAGCTTTCCAGTGCTCCTCGAATATTGGGGCTTGGCTCAGTTGCACTCTCAGTTGCAGGAAGCTGCCTAGAAGCTGATGATGGTGGCCGAAAAGAAAGGTGGTGGAACTAGCCCAGAATCTGCAACAGAAGCAGTGACGTCATACAGACAGCTGTTTAGACAAAATAATAATAATTGGCTGGTGCGTAAACATGAAGGACTAGACTGTGTTCCTTAGGAGGCAGCATCAGCACTGCTATCAAGACTAACCCTACCCTGTCAACTACATCACTAGCATTCATGCCAAAGACAGCGGGCAGCCAAATTGCAGGCTGGAGCTAAGTTGAAGTTCTATCATTCATGTCATCTCGCACGAGTGTCCCCATGTTCAATGTACCTAGGCACACACCTGCCACGAACTTGAAGCATAAAGAAGCGAGGGACATTGTCAGACATAACCCTAATAAGTAGGTGGAGCACAGGTCAGGTTAAAACAAGCCACAGCAAGTGCAATGCTACTTAGGAAGACCCACATCTGCCTGCTCCACTCACACGCTTTGCACACAGAAAATAATATTCACAAACAGCAACAACATGCCCCCTGCAGTACAGCTTACAATACCTGAATCTGCATGAGTGACACCGCTACGTCTGGGAAAGGAGCTTGCGGGATCGCGCTGCATGCAAGGTCACAAAAACAAACATTACCAGGGTTAAACACTCATCAACAAGAACTGTAACTGGGGTGCACAATAAGTCAATTACGGTTAAAGGGTTTTGACAGCGTTGCAAGGCATGCGGATGCTTCAGGCACATACCAAGCAAAAAGAAACTGAAGTTTATAAACAACTTCTCGAGTTTAGGTACGCCCGAGATTTGGCAGCAATCAAATGTGCTAAGGAATGCTTCTTGGTTCACACACATTTATTGCACCTGGAAGTAGGGAAGTCATGAGAACCTCATGCATCATGGCCTGCAAGGCTCTAGCTATGAAAGCTATGACGCTATGATGCTATGTAAGCTATATGACCTACCAATCTAAGCCCAGCTGCCCCTTCAGGGTATCGCGGGTGCATAGCCTAGGAAACTACGAAAAAAGGTAATGATAACGCCTGTTGGGGCGTGGTGTTAAGGGAACCCGTCGTACGCAGGTAGAGAGCGGTCTTCTACCTCAACTGGACAAGCTACCATCGCGGTTGACGACGACCTGCATCGCCAAGAGCGACCGAAGGGGGAATCGAACCCCCGACTCTTAGTCCTCAAGCGATTTGGTCTACCACGAAACTACGAATGACACCTAGAAGCACCAAGGTTTGCTAGAGTGATAACTATGGAACGGCAGTATGATAACATATGATGATGGCAGTCTGACTAGGCTAAAGTTACAATTTATATACAATATCAAAAAATGCAGTTTGTATGATAGCATGCTTGCTTTTGGTCAACATCATATGATATGCCGGTCCCTAGTGATAACTAGGGAACGGCAGCTAATATTAGTGTTTGAAAAGCTAATATTAAGTAACATCATTACAGTGTCACAGTAATATTAGTTTTTCAAATAAATTCGAAATTCTGGTGAGACAGTTCGTCCGACTAATATTATATAATATTATTTATTCACTAATATGATATAACATAGCCGACCCATAGTGATAACAGGGTGTAGGTACCAGATGCCTACCTGCAACATGTGCATCAGCTTTCATTTTGAAGCCCTTGGAACGTATCAATGTGTGTAACTCCTCATATGCCAGCTTGTCGACATACATTTTCTCTACCTGCAAGCATTATAATGCACTCGTTATTGGCTACCACCATTTTGACAGCAAGGTCTGAATATGAGGCTCTGTGATGCCATGCATCTTGAAAAACCACACACCACCACACACACACCATCACACACATCTTGTACCCTGATGCTGCCCCACCCCCCACACCCAAACACACCACCACCACACACACATGGCTCTGTGATGCCATGCATCTTGAAGAAGATGAGCAGAAGCTGCTGGTTGTGTGGTGTGCAGGGTACTACAAAGCGCGCGCGGCAGTGCGATTTGCGCACACATTTTGAGCCCCAATGCGCTTTTCGCGCAGTTTTTCAACCCCATGTGGGCGCAGAGCACAATTTGTGTGTTTTTTGCATTTTAAAGCGCTGACCAATTTGACGTTTGTGCGCTTCAAGCGCTGACCAATTTGACAAAATGTAGTACCCTGGTGGTGGGGTGTGGTGTAGTTTGGTGGAGGATAAGAGGGGTAAAGGCTGGTGCAGAAGAATTGGGAGAGTGAGGTAGAGCGGTGTGTGTGTGTGTGTGTGGTGGGGTTGGGGGGATCAGAGATGAGGGCTGAACTAATTTTCTTTTTGCTACCATCATCATCCCCTAGGCAGCCCCCTGAGACAGCAACTGGGATAAACCCCAAAATTCGAGGAGCACTGGAAAGCTTAAGATTCCAGCTCCCAGCCACACAAATTTGGATGCAGAGCCTGGGGATCTGCCTAGAAGCCGATGCTTGTAGCTGAAAAGAAAAGCTATGGAGCAGATGCCAGTCTATTGCAAGTTACAGCAGCACATAAGGGTGCATACACATTGGAAGCAGGGCATGTTCATAGAATGTGTTAATTTATTTATGCCGAAGCCATGTTGAGCCCTCTTTGTGACTGTACCATCAGACCAATACTCCGCATGTTCAGCACCATTTGCTCCATTGGCATTGGTTGATCCAGCCCCGCGACCTGTTCAGATGATGCATCCCCAAAACATGATCTGGGAAGCGCAACATACACTGATCTGGCAAGCGCAACAAACGTGATCTGGGAAGCGCAACAAACATGATCTGGGAAGCGCAACAAACACTAATCTGGGAAGCGCAACAAACATGATCTGGGAAGCGCAACATACACTGATCTGGCAAGCGCAACAAACGTGATCTGGGAAGCGCAACAAACATGATCTGGGAAGCGCAACAAACATGATCTGGGAAGCGCAACAAACTATGATTTGAGCTTGGATGCTCGAACTTGCTGACGTGGACCTGATTCGGGACTTCCATAGACTGATTCTACTATTTTCCTTTATGTCATATGTAAGTTTGCATCATATCTAAGCACTCACACAGTCTTGGGACTAATTGTTGAGGCAAGGTGACTCTCTCAGCCAAAAGTGTCACCAGGTACTTGCTCTGGGGTGAGGCCTTTACATCAGGGTCTTTGATATCAAATCTGAAAGTGGTTTTTTATAGCTGTATGTTTTGGGCCTCCTTCAGGGACAGCGTTTAATAGCTTTTTAAAGCTTTTGAGGGCCATTAAGGGCACACAAAAAACTGTATTTTATGTTGTATAGCGATAATTTGGGCAACAACGGAGTCAAAAGTAGCAATCGCTATATATGGCGGGGAAACAATCCCTGCCTTTCAATGGCAGGAATAGACAAATTGGAACGCAATTGTGCTTCACATCCAGGAACACCATTTATTTTAGTGCCCACAAAAATGGTCATCCATTATTTAAATTTTGACACTTACCTCCTCCCCTCGAGCTGAAAAGAAAAGCTATGGAGCAGATGCCAGTCTATTGCAAGTTACAGCAGCACATAAGGGTGCATACACATTGGAAGCAGGGCATGTTCATAGAATGTGTTAATTTATTTATGCCGAAGCCATGTTGAGCCCTCTTTGTGACTGTACCATCAGACCAATACTCCGCATGTTCAGCACCATTTGCTCCATTGGCTTTGGTTGATCCAGCCCCGCGACCTGTTCAGATGATGCATCCCCAAAACATGATCTGGGAAGCGCAACATACACTGATCTGGCAAGCGCAACAAACGTGATCTGGGAAGCGCAACAAACATGATCTGGGAAGCGCAACAAACACTAATCTGGGAAGCGCAACAAACATGATCTGGGAAGCGCAACATACACTGATCTGGCAAGCGCAACAAACGTGATCTGGGAAGCGCAACAAACATGATCTGGGAAGCGCAACAAACATGATCTGGGAAGCGCAACAAACTATGATTTGAGCTTGGATGCTCGAACTTGCTGACGTGGACCTGATTCGGGACTTCCATAGACTGATTCTACTATTTTCCTTTATGTCATATGTAAGTTTGCATCATATCTAAGCACTCACACAGTCTTGGGACTAATTGTTGAGGCAAGGTGACTCTCTCAGCCAAAAGTGTCACCAGGTACTTGCTCTGGGGTGAGGCCTTTACATCAGGGTCTTTGATATCAAATCTGAAAGTGGTTTTTTATAGCTGTATGTTTTGGGCCTCCTTCAGGGACAGCGTTTAATAGCTTTTTAAAGCTTTTGAGGGCCATTAAGGGCACACAAAAAACTGTATTTTATGTTGTATAGCGATAATTTGGGCAACAACGGAGTCATAAGTAGCAATCGCTATATATGGCGGGGAAACAATCCCTGCCTTTCAATGGCAGGAATAGACAAATTGGAACGCAATTGTGCTTCACATCCAGGAACACCA
Organism: Chlamydomonas sp. ICE-L; assembly: GCA_013435795.1. Lineage (NCBI taxonomy): Eukaryota > Viridiplantae > Chlorophyta > Chlorophyceae > Chlamydomonadales > Chlamydomonadaceae > Chlamydomonas > Chlamydomonas sp. ICE-L. The sequence continues at coordinate 8,367 of JACBWV010000745.1, forward strand.
TTTATTTTAGTGCCCACAAAAATGGTCATCCATTATTTAAATTTTGACACTTACCTCCTCCCCTTGAGCGTTGTAAAGGAACAGCTCAGGAATCCTCCCAGGGACGCTGCAGGCGATTGCAACACAGTTGATGTGAGTAGGGAACAGCAAATAATGGAAGTGTTTGAAAAACTAATATTGATATAGTGTCACAATAATATTAGTTTTTCAAATAAATGATCAATTCTGGCGAGACGGCTCGTCCGATTAATAATATTTATTCCAGGAGGTGTCAAGGCCTCCAAACTTTTACTTCTCCCAATAGATTTTTTCTGATCATGGGGCTGTAATGGCATGTAAGATGGCGATAGTATGAGAAATTTTTCAGGTCATTCTGAGCACCTCATTTATGGGGGGGGGGGGGGGGGGGGGGGGGGGGGGGGGGGCCTCAGGGTTTTTTCTAACTTTTTACTCTGACCTCCAAATGACATTCTGAGACCACCCATGAGTAGGCCTTGGCAAGGGCAGTCCATAGGCACCACTTTGGATCTCGTGCAATAAGTATCTACTCCTTGGGTGGGTGGGTGGGTGAATGGGTGGGAGGCTGGGTGAATTCATGGGTGAGTGGGTGGGTAAATGGGTGGGTATGGGTTGTATGGCCTCAGCCCTGTGTGGGAATTCCGAGGATGCCATTATGTGCGCCATATTGTAACCCCCCAGAACCCATATCTAAGTTTTCAAAAAGGGGTATTTCTATTTAAGGGGGGGGGGGGGTCAGCCCTCCTCAGGTTTTTTAGGGATAGATGTTCCCCCCTTTTTTTTAACTCCCGTTTATTCACTAATATTTTAACACAGCCGACCCCTAGATATGAGTCATGAAATGTACACAACAGTTGATATGAGTCATGATATGTACAATGCAGTTGATATGAGTCATGATATGTACAATGCAGTTGATATGCATCATGATATGTACAATACAGTTGATATGCGTCATGATATGTACAATACAGTTGATATGAGTCATGATATGTACAATGCAGTTGATATGAGTCATGATACGTACAATACAGTGATAGGAGTGACAGCTAGCCCCCTAACAAATCACAGGTGACAGCTCCCAAACATCCAAACATAATTGGTGAAGTACAAGAGGTACAGCTGCTAGTTGCTCCAATAACGATGGGAGAAAGTACAGAAAAAGAAAAGAAAACTGCACGGCCGGAGGAAAGCACTTACAATTTAACAGAAACATTGATGTAGTGTCCTTTGTCCACAACACTCCTGTCAGGACATTGATTTAGGAGGGGGGGGTGAGGGTTAATAAATGAGTATCAATGTCATGGTGCATGCCCTGTTCACAATAACATGCACCAGAAAGGACCAGAATAAAAACAAGAACATTAATTATAATAAAAAATAGCATGAGGAATCGCTGCAATATGATTACCACTGTTTCATTTTTGGCAGCAGCTTCTAAGCAGCTCCCTTCAGTGTTGCGCAATTCATATACAAATTTGAGATTACCAAATTCACCCAGGTTTTGTATTTACATTCACGTAGCAATTGTGAGATCTACAGACCCGACAGAAGTCAAAAATACAAATCTTGGGAACTATGAAAAAGTACAGAGAGTACGTCACATAATGGTGCTTATCATGTAAGTTGTGGTAAATTATAAATTCTAAATTTTGGCCCAGGCCTCAAACCACCCCAAGATCCTGGCTACAGCATTCAGGCTCCTAGGGGAGGCTGTTAACCATTTATAGAGAATAAAATCATAGGACTACATGGGACCAAGGCCCCCCAAAATGGCTTTCTGGCCCAGGTCACACTGAAATTCTGTCCCAGACTAGGACTCAGTGGGAACCCCTGTCAATTAAGTATTGTACGTTGCCAGGCTGGGGTCTGAGCTATTGGTTTGACTTGATCCTCACCTGATAAATTTCTTAACCCTTCTCAAGTAGAGTAGCAGCAGAGCATGGATGCAAGAGAGATGGTTATCGAAATGGAAGACTGAATTGCTGCGAAAGCTGCTGCGACAACTCACTCTGGGAGGTGATTCAGTCGTCACCCAGGACAAGTCTGCGCGCATGAAGTCAAGATATGAGAACGAGGACCTTAAGAATTGAGACGTCGGACGGGTACGAGTTTTCCCTTCGAGCGCACCACGAACTCGGCTTTGACAACAGGACCCTGAGCGCCAGTTTGGGCGAGGCTACTGGTGAAAACTTGAAGCAGTATGAGAGAAACAATAAGGAGCGTCGCCATCCCAGCAAGATGTCAGATTGCGACGATCTACACTGGGACAGTGGTCTAAGACTATTATACTTCACTCTTGACCACACCCGCAGTACAGCATCGAACCTGCCAAGCATCTGTACTGAAGATATTTATATAGTCTGGGTCGGTCTGGGTAGCATATTTCATCGCGTTGCGTTGTAGGGAGACTACGGCGAGAAGGCTGGTGGGGATTATATCACTGGAAGCACTACAAGCAGCAGGCTGGGGTACTACAGGGTTCACAATGAGTTGACGCCCGGAGCAAGGGAGAGGGGCGGACAGGGGCAGGGGGCTCATGAAGAGGCACGTGGCAGACAGCTGGACGCCATTTATTTTGCCGGTTCGCCGGCTGTAGCTGGTGCTGGGCCTACACGTGGGCATGTCCCCCCCCCGCCCCCAACCGATTCGCACCCGAAGTTTATAACACGACACGAGCATGCAGGTGCCCTACACAACATTCCAAATGAATTTACGAGCGTCTTCTTCCGCGTGCTTCACGGCCCAACCACTGGGGGCTAAAGGAAGCTCTGTATCATTGCTCCGTAACCCGATCATAATGAGACGGGACGTGCAGGCGGGTGCGGCCGAAGGAACCGTCGTCGCTCCATCCACTGCCACTCAGTTCCTGCGCCCCCACCTATTGAAGTTAGCGGCATACACCCCCATCGAGCCATTCGAAATCTTGTCAGCCCGATACGGGCGTAAACCGGAAGACATCATTAAGCTGGACGCCAATGAGAATCCATATGGACCGCCTCCCGAGGTCCTCGCCGCTCTCGGCACCATGAAATATCCCCATATCTATCCGGATCCAGAATCCCGTCGTCTCCGCAAGGCGCTTGGGGAGCTGAACGACATCCCCATGGAGCACCTGCTGGTGAGTTCGTACCCCCCTCGCCCCCTTGAGTAGCTGGGAAGAAGCTGGAGTCTCACTTAGCCCCACCTGATTCCATGTGTATCAGGTTGGATGTGGAGCTGATGAGCTGATTGACTTGCTCATGCGATGTGTCCTGGAGCCTGGAGACAGTATTGTCGACTGCCCACCAACATTCACCATGTATGCATTTGATGCGGAAGTCAACAATGCCAAGGTCATCACAGTGCCACGGCTGCCAGGGTTCCAGATGGATATCCCGGGTATCAAGTAAGTCCACCAGGTTGATATAAAATGAATTGATTCGTGCAGGTTGATCATATATGAATTGAGTGGTACTTATGATTTGCTGTGAGAGATTGTTTGGCAAGGCCTATGCATGTAGGCGACCAGATGTACATCCAGTCCATCTGCATATGTCCATGAAGAGAAGCAAAGACCTGATGTGCACACATCCAGTTCTGATTCACATCCAGTACATCCAGGCCATCTGCATATGTCCATGAAGAGAAGCAAAGACCTGATGTACACCCATCCAGCCTTGATTCACATCCAGTACATCCAGGCCATCTGCATATGTCCATGAAGAGGAGCAAAGGCCAGATGTACACCCATCCAGCCCTGATTCACATCCAGTACATCCAGGCCATCTGCATATGCCCATGAAGAGAAGAAATGCTATGCTGGCCATTAAGTGTGAAAGGACGATATAAGTGTGGTATTATCTGAACCCTCCATATAGCAGCTGGTCAGGTAGCTGGGGTGCATGGAACAGCATGCGCTTGCATGTATTGCTGTGATACAGGCGTTCAACCGTTCCCTTCACATCTTTCAGTGGTGTCAATACTGCTTAATACAATGGCACAAGGCTTGGCTGGTGTTGGGAGTCTCAAAAAGAAGAAGAAGAAAAACTTCAGACCTCCTCTGAACTTGTACAACCAAGTCCTGCATAGTGGACGTCCTCTCGCGCATCTGCGGAACCTGAAACTCTGTGAATCTATGCGTTGTGGATTCATATATGCGCTTTCTAAGTAGTCCCTGTAAAGCTAGTGATTTGGTCAGATTACCTTTCCCACTACCAGCAGCACCTTCCAAGCAGCTCCTCTGTTTGGCTATTCAGCAAAAGTTAACGCAACCTAGGGCACCTTGAAGCTGACACAATCAATCGTACAGAACTGCTGACATAGTTGGGTGTAGCCCAGTTTCTGGCTCAGGGAGCTGCCTAGAAGCTGCTCGAAAAAGCCAAAAAGAAAAGCTAGTGATTGGGTCTCTCACTCTCAACTCAATATCTAAATTTTGTGATATCTAAATCCTTTGCAGGCAGGCTGTCAGTGATCACAAATCTAAGATGGTCTTCCTGACATCTCCTAACAACCCCGATGGAAGTATGATGTCTGATGCGGAGGTATGTGCCATAAGCTCCCGGGAAATTGCATGCTTTTCTTCCAAATGGTGATATGTGACACTCGTATACTACTTAACGTATACATAGTATACAATGCACAGTATACCATGTACCGTATATGTACTATGTATACCATGGACCGTATACTATGTATACAGTACCACCGTGTATGTACGATGTATACTATGAACTGTATACATAGTATACAGTACCAACGATGCAGGCTTTCTTGTTGTTTCAACCTAGCCCTTCTTCTAGCATATTCAAGGAGACACGGGTGTACTCTCTGCCATGATAAATCTGGGGGTCACATCAAGCACTAGCGACGTCATGTATTTGCAAGGGCACAAGAGGGACACGGCTGTACTCTCTGTCTTGATGAATCTGGGGGGTCACATCAAGCACTAGCGACGTCATGTAGTTGCAAGGGCACAAGGGGGACACATGTACTCTCTGTCATGATGAATCTGGGGGTCACATCAAGCACTAGCGACGTCATGTAGTTGCAAGGGCACAAGGGGGACACGGCTGTACTCTCTGCCATGATGAATCTGGGGGGTCACATCAAGCACTAGCGACGTCATGTAGTTGCAAGGGCACAAGGGGGACACGGCTGTACTCTCTGCCATGATAAATCTGGGGGGTCACATCAAGCACTAGCGACGTCATGTATTTGCGAGGGCACAAGGGAAAGCTAAACCTCTATATTTCTGTATTAGCTTGGTGAGCAACTACAGTTCTGGTCCTTCAACCATTCTTCTTTTCTGTGCTTGTGCAGAAGAAATATCTCGCCTTCAGGTAGATACAACGGTTGATGTGGTTACAGGTGTTAAACTTGAGTTACCTTCACTTATGCGAGTCCATCCAGTTTTCCACGTTTCTTTAGTGAAGCCCTTCGAAACTAGCTCTACTTGTGTTCCACCACAGCCGTTGGCGTATAATACAGATAAGTCACCGCTGTGGGAAGTTGGATGCATCTAAGATATGAAATTTATCACCAAGATCATGTGTTTACCCCTCCAGGTACTTGAGCTGCTTGAGCTGCCGTGTCTTGTTGTGCTGGATGAGGCCTACATTGAATTCAGGTAAGAGATGATAAGTAATGAATGATGTAAACTTACGTCAGATTTGGCTGATATGAACCTACGAGATAAAACACAAAATATTCCTTCAGTGATAAACCCATAGCTTGTCTTTTCAGCTATGAGCAGCAGCTTCTAGGCAGCTCCCCTGACTGGCTAGCCAGCCAAACCTGATGCAACCAAGTGCACCTTGGAGCTGCCACAGCCAGCTTTCCTGTATTGTTGCCATCTTGGAGCTTAGCTCAGTGGCTGGCTCAGAGAGCTGCCTAGCAGCTGCTCCTCGTAGCTGAAAAGAAAGAGCTATGGATATATCCAGTCGGGATCCAGTGCACAATATTCTAGGTTGCCGTCCTTTCTCACAGAAAACCATCATCAGAGTCAGCAGTTCCCATTGATGCTAAAATGTTATCCTGCCTGGGACCATGTGGCAGTTTGTTTTTCTTGCAGTTAACAAATCAAACGTGTGTCTAGCCAGGTCCATTGCAGAGCTATAATTGGTGTGCCTTGATTGAGGCTGGGGTAGGGCGGGTGATTTAAATGGGCAGTCGTTTCTTGCATACTGCAGCACTGAGGCCTCCAAATGGCCCATAGTCAAGGCAGCAACCTGATACGGCATTGACAATTTGTTGTAGTTTGGCTTCTGTTCTTGCCACGCAGAGGATATCGTCAGCATATAGCAAAATTGGGACGCTGACGCAACTGATCATGATAGTTGCTTCCGTCATGGCCTGTTTAATATGGTGGTGTGTGGGGGGGGTGGGGGACGTGGGGGCAGCATCAGGGCACAAGGTTGTTTCCTTTAAGGCCTGTATAATATGAGCTTCTAGTTTATCGATGAAGAATCCAAAGAAATAATTGGGCTGTCGTTTCTTGCATACTGCAGCACTGAGCCCTCCAAAATCAAGTGGGTGGAGAAGTATCCCAACCTCATCGTACTGAGGACGTTCAGCAAGAGTGCAGGTAGGTCTAGTTGATTTTTCTGTGCTGTCATTTGATGGATGGGACTGCTCCACATGGGACGATTGGCCTTTTATTGTATATATTATTATATGTATAGTAATTTACCCATCTAAATATTCAAGGATTGTGAAGTGCAAACTGTTCAGATTTTGGCTCTTTTTCTAGCCTCCACAGCCCATTTTCATGATTGCCCCACCTTCACTCCATTGGATTTCATATAGCTGTTCTTCCTGGACAGATTTGTCGCTTCTCCGCCTTGTTAATCGTCGGCGCTTTCAGCGCGCCATGCTCTGCCACCTAACTCTAAAATCGTCGTATGTGCCAGGCATTCCAAACCTTGACATCCTTGCTTCCTGATCTTGCTTATTAGCGCAGAAGCATGTCATCAATCATCCCCTCCCCTAACTTGAACTGATGTGCTGTGTGTGCAGCTCTGGCTGGGTTGCGCGTTGGCTACGGAGCCTTCCCATTGGGCATGATAGAGTATATCTGGCGAGCCAAGCAGCCCTACAACGTCTCTGTCGCTGCAGAGGTTGCTGCTTGCGCTGCTTTGACCAACATGGAGTACTTGGAAACGGTGTGTGTGTGGGGGGGGGGGGAGGGGGGGGGGGGTGGGGGGGGGGGGGGCTTTGACCAACAAGGAGTACTTGGATAAGGTGTGGATGCTCACGCACTACGCATTCACTGGATCTAGTGTGTAGGAATGGCAATGCATCTCGTGCCAACTGTTGGTGTCAACGACAGTCAGCTACTGAAGTGTTTTACACATGTACATAAGTGCGCTTGTTTTTTTCGTCTGTGCCACCTTCACTAGGGCTGGCATGTGTTTGTTCATTTAACTGCTTAAGGCCAGACAACCAAATGTTGAATGCTGGTGTCAAGGAACTGTGCTGAGGTCACTGTATTCTTCTTGAGGGTCAATTTTTTCTGAATCTTTTGGGGAAGGTTGGAAATTGAATGCATGAAGTTGTTTGGGAGTGTTGGGTGAATTTTAAAAAGTGGAGAGGGGTGGCAGTGGTGGATTTCGTAGGGCAGTTACAGGCGTATGGTGGTGGAAAGTCCCAACACGATTTTAAGGCTGAAGAACTAACCTGCTTTCTTATGCATTGACAGGTTCGTAATGCATTGGTCTCGGAGCGGGACCGCTTGTTTGATCTCATGAAAGAGATTCCTTACTTGGAGCCCTACCCTTCCCACGCGAACTTCATTCTAGCCAAGGTAGGAACCGGGCTGTACCAAGCTGGCATGCTACCAAACCCTGTATGTTTGGCTGTATGTTGCAGTGATCATTTGCCCTGCTGTACCAAGCTGATTTGCTGCCAAACCCTGTATGTATGGCTTTACAGTCCAGCGCTACAGTTATCATTTGCCCTGCTGTATTAAGCTGATATGCTGCCAAACCCTGTATGTAAGTATGTTACAGTGATCATTTTCCGTGCTGTACCAAGCTGATATGCTATTCAGACAACCCTAAAGCAACCTGGGGCACATGGAAGCTGGTATCAACAGCTTTCCAGCTCTCCTAGTATCTAGAGGCCTAGCCCCATCTCTAGGGAGCTGACGTGAACCTGTTGCCTGTAGACCAACGTGAAAATAGTTATTTGAGAATCACCTGTTCGAATGTGCATGAAATCCTGACACATATTCACGAAATGTAGCACGAACCCAGGGCCCCCATCGATAAATCGATTGTTTGTGGTTCAGTTCATCAATGCTTTTTCTAAGCCCTTACTATCACGGTTGGGCAAGTCCCTAGCCTATTTGGCCTACCCCTGAACTGTAACATACCGGTACACACACATGCAATTTCCAGGTCATCGGGCGTGATGCCAAGGCAGTGAAGGATGCTTTGGCTGAAGAAGGGATCATTGTGAGGCACTACGCCAAGAAGGAGCTGTCAGGATACATTAGGATCTCAGTTGGCAAACCAGAGCACACGGATGCTTTGGTAGCTTCCTTGCGCAAGCTGTAATGCATCATGTGATGTGCAATGATTCATCTGCCGTGACGGATGCTCTGGTAGCTTCCTTGCGCAAGCTGTAATGCATCATGTGATGTGCAATGATTCATCTGCAGTGACGGATGCTTTGGTAGCTTCCTTGCGCAAGCTGTAATGCATCATGTGATGTGCAATGATTCATCTGCTGTGACGGATGCTCTGGTAGCTTCCTTGCGCAAGCTGTAATGCATCATGTGATGTGCAATGATTCATCTGCAGTGACGGATGCTTTGGTAGCTTCCTTGCGCAAGATTTAATGTTCAAGTCTGACTTCAGGTGTCCCTACGGCGCACCACCACCACCACCACCACCATCCTCTCCTCCCTTCCTTTATATGAGATGTGATAGGGGTGATTTTGAGGGGTCTTTCTTACAGCGAGACGAAAAACCACGTCCATACGTGTGCATATTACTACAGTACAGTACATGTACTGGACTAACGTAATATTACATGCAATTTATATTTATATCTTATGAAATTCCATGCTGTCAAATTGTCAGTTGTCCCATCTTCCCATCTCACCTCAGCAGGCATCACTATCTTTCCCTTTTTCCCACCCTTCAAAAAATGATTCATCTGCATCATGTGATGTGCAAGCATGTGATATGCTTGCGCAATGATTCATATTCATCGTGTGATGTGCATGTGCAATGATTCATCTGCATCATGTGATGTGCAATCCAGAAGTGGAAGGTCGTGCGAAGTTACATATGTTTATCCATGCATGTATGAAGAGATTGGATCAAGCGCATTTTGTAAGAATGCTTAGATTGTTTTGAGAACGATTACATTTTTCTTGGTAATTGTTTTTAGTGCCGGAGACGGCGAGCAGCCTAATTGCAGGCTGAGGCCATGTAACCGAGAGTTCAAGTTCAAGTTTGTTCTTCTACACAGCTAATGACCTTCAGGGAATTTCCCCCTCAGAAAGGGACTAGTTTCCCCCATATGCACACCCACTAGTTAAGGATTTCGACCACTAGATAGCCAATGTCTCAACAATACGCTCATCGTCACCAATTTGCTGAAACAGGGAGGGGTAGAGGTGTGTATGTGTGGTGAGGGGGGGGGGGGGGGGGGGGGGGGGGGGGGGGGGGGGGGGGGGGGGGGGATTGTCGACGGGTTTATATGGGATTGTCTGATCAATATTTACCTTCTCCAAATTGTTCATACAATCATTGATCACCAAGCATGGATCCAGTATGTACAGAAGTACATGAGTCATAACAATATAGACCCGATTCAAATTGTTCATACAATCATTAATCGTCAAAGGCAACTCCTCTCTGCCTTCCAGGTCTCCACATCAAGTATTGAAGAGGAATATGTGTCGTCTCATATTGGGCAGATAGAGAGATCAGCTTCTGGTAATAAATACTAGCATTCTGAAGTGCTTTATTTGTACATAACTAGGGAACGGCAATGTGATATCATACACCGGTAATACCATGTCATCATATGATATCACATATTCATATAATGCCGGCAGTCTGATTAATCTCTCTCTCTCTCTCTCTCTCTCTCTCTCTCTCTCTCTCTCTCTCTCTCTCTCTCTCTCTCTCTCTCTCTCTCTCTCTGGTTAACGGTGTAACACAATGTAATTGCGGTCCAGCCACACAGTAGTCTCTCTCTCTGTCTCTCTCTCTCTGTCTCTGTCTCTCTCTCTCACACACAAAACACCCTCGAGGTGTTTCTCTCTGTCTTGCTCATTGCTGATTTGGCTGCCTAGACCGCCTCTTTCGCCCGCTGTGTTGACGTTGTGTTGCAGCCTTGTCCTTGAATAATTCTGACATGCGTTGCGGCAACCCTGTCATGTTGGATGGGGGTGAAATACCGATGTGTGAGGGTGGGTGTCTGGAGACCTGGTTTTTGGTAACGGTATGGCAGTGCAGTGGCACCACAAAACACACCACAATACACAACTTTCTATGATTTACCGTGATTATTATATGTTAGAAGGTAGAATACTCTACCAGGCCTCAGCTGGGGTGCCGCCAGGCCTGAAAAGTAATAAGTAATGCCAATCAATGATTGTGCACTGATGTTCAAATGCATGCATCTATGTTACAGTCCAGGGGTAAGCCAAATAGGCTAAATGGACTTGCCCAACCAAGACAGGAAAGGCTAAACAGAAAAGAAAACTTGCCCTTCCAGTCGAGGTTGGGTAAGTCCCTTTAGCCTATTTGGCCTACCCCTGGACTGTAGCATAGATACATACATACATCTATATGCATATATCCTGTCTATATGTATGTAAACATACAAGGATCTTTGCGAGCTGGCGCTGGCTGGCCATCCGGTTTAGCGAGTTGGCATTGGCTGGCTTTCGTTTTTTTCGTTTCGTTTTCGTTTGGGCCGACTTCCAACCTAGCTCCCCACCCATCCCACCCCCTGTGTCTGTCTTTTTCCGCATCCGTTCTGAGCGCCTCTTCAGACTAACTATTGCGCTCAGATTCAGAATCTTTTGCTTCTTGATGCGCGAAAGGCGTGTTCTTCAAAACGACCAGGACAGGAGCGATGCTAAGCAGCGTTGACGTTTAGAAGATGCTACTAACCCACAGCAGCACGCGAGTTACAACCAGGCCCAGGCGAAAAGATCATGCAACCAGTCCTGAAAATCAACGCCAGGTTAATTATCAGACAAGACGCAGGCAGGCAGGCTGCCGCTCTCAATCATTTGTTATCATCCTCTGCACCAAAGTCATTCCATCGCATTGTCTGGTTGGCAGGTAATTATGGCGAGATGTTTTGAATTTCTTGAGACCTCCACTGGCATTACCTAACCTACGCGATATGGCCCTTGCACCCCCCATCCAATCTCTTCTCATTGTTTCAAGCATTGATACATTGGTTGCTTTGCATGTTGCGATATAAGACTGGCTGGAACTTCCTGATCAAAACAACAGCCGCTGACGCAACGAACTTACGCGCAAAGAAGAAGCTGCAGGTATGTCGCTTTGCGAATTGCGATTGCGCACGCCTGGTATTATCAGCGGGGTCCACTTTCGCAAGTTGTTGGCAGATTGGATCCGCAGCCTGCTCATTATCCATTTCGTGTTTCTGCATGATCTAGGCCCACAGCTGGAGTGAAATGGATGAGGTAGGGAGAAAGGGATCATGCGTGCGTGCCGGTGGTTGGGGAAAGAGAGAGTGTGGGGGGGCAGGGTCGAGGTTGACCCACCCTGGGTGGGGATGCCTGGGGGTAAGGGGAGGGGGGAGAAAGAGAGGGGTGGGGTGAGGGGCAAGGAGGGATCCAGAAATGTGTGGACGTTGTGGGTCTGGCTTGGGTTGAGTTGGAATGGTATGTGTGTGATACATATGGATAGGGGGATATATACAAGGACATAACCCGTTATGTTACCCAGACCATCACCCAGGGCCTGGATGGGGGGTGGCCACCGGCCACACGGGCTACCGTACTAGTTCAAACATACGTACATAAATACGTACATCTATATATATAAAGAAATCATGGTCGTGGTCGTGGTGGTCGTGGTGGTGTCATCGCGTAACCGACTTAACCGACTTCCCGCCCAGCCAATTCCCGCTCAGCCACTTCACGCTGTTAATCCCTCCTGCTTCAACTTCTGCCTGATTGGCCTCCTGCGAATTCTGCCTTATGCAACCTTCGCCTCCTGCGTATTCTACCTGTTGCGCATCCCGCCCGATTTCTCCTTTTCCCGCCTGAGTTCATCCACCTGATTTCGGTAGCGCTACAGTTCGTCTTCCTACAAGCTTTTCCCCCTGCATCTCTGCAAGACCTTTCCCTTGCGTCAAGAGACCTGTCGCTGCGCACAACGGGAGGTCACGTGGTGAGTCAGCCGACCTGTCAGAAATGTCTGAATCGCATCCATCCCATGTCTCAAACTTGACTGCAAATTCTTCCCACTGCATTGAGAAACATGTCGCTCCGCATTGTGCCATAGCAACTACGCATCAAAGTTGACCGAATGAAAAATCTCGCTGAGCATTCTCGCCCTAACTTGACCGAACATCTCAAATCAGCACCTTGACTGCAACTTCTTCCCACTGCATCGAGAAACATGTCGTCGCTGTGCATTGTGCTATAGCGAGCACGCGGCAAAGTTGAATGGATGAACCTAGCGATATTTCCAAGTCTCAGATCAAGTTGACTTCGGGAGCAATTGCGGTGAACATGATTGTTCTTCGGCCGAACTGAATACATGATCGCTAAGAAGAAGCTTTAGTTATATACAGTTGCGATTGCGCAGGTTCAGCTTTTTCAGTGGGGTCGACTATCGATCACAGCTGAGGTGGCAGGGAAGCAGGTCCAATGCTTTTAGCGGAGTCGGATGATGCGCAAATGTTGTCGATGCTCATCGTCCCGTTTGCCTTTCAGCTATGGCAAAGCCCACAGCTGAAGTGGAGGGAGGCAGATATGGAGTATGTGTGTGCTGGTGGGTGCGTGTAGGAGGGAGGGGAGGGATGAGAGTGGGGAGAGTGGGGGGGGCTGGTGGGATGGCTGGGGGGGGGGAAGGGATGGAGTCAGGAAATATGTCAGGAAGAGTAAGGGAGTATGTTTGTGGGCGGGGGTACATGGTTGGGTGGGGGTAGGGGTGGAGATAACTGGGGGTGGGTGGGGGGGGGGGGGGGGGGGGGGGAGTACAGTGGTGTTTGTGTGCTTGTGGGTGCATAAGGGAGACCATCACAAGGGATATGCGTCCGTCAATGTTTTAAGTTGCATGCACTGCAGAGGAAATCGTTTTGCAACAAAACAGGTGTGGCCAACGGGATGGGAAGGGGGGGATAATGGTTTGGTGGTGGTGGTGTGTGAATGGGGGGGGGGGGGGGGGGGGGGGGGGGGGGGGCCTTCAAGTGTAAACCATTATGTAACTAGCCCCAAATAGGTGTGGCCAAAGGCCAAACGGGCACCGTACTATGATTGGGGGGGGGGGGGGTCTTCGTGAGAGAAGGTGTGGCCACCGGCCACACGGGCTACCGTACTAGTACATACATACATGCATACATACATCTATATTTATGTAGACATACATGGATTTATGTGAATAGTTCGCGAACTTTTCATGATGTGTAGGGGGGCGGCCCCCCCGGACAATTGCAGTACTGTACAAATTTTCTAGCAGTTCCACGTGGTACGCCACGCCACGTAATGATATACGCGGGGCAGAGTGTACACGGACTCATGCCAAGGTTCAATTTTTCTCTCATCGCGGATTTGTCTTTCCCCCAGCTATCCTACACTGAACGATCGTCATATTCAGGAGCGCATATTCATTCTGAGCGATTGCAATTGTTTCGCTGTCGTGGTCTGCTTTTGGTACCATGCCTAAAAAAACAAATCAATCCTTCGAGTTCGATATATTCTCCGCTATCTGAAGCAAATATGGCGCTAAAGCTGATCGTATATAACCTATTGCTTCTAGATGCAACCATGCTACACCACCATGACAGAAGAGCAGAAACCACAGCCAGTCAGCGCGCAAAGCGAGCTCTTCAGACCGACGTGAAACAGACCTTCGTATTGTCATGCTTTTTTTCTCCGCCTGCAAGCGTTGCCACCATTCATTCCACGCATGTGCACTTTGCTATGCCATCGCAGCGCATTCGTCATGGTTGGCACCCAATTGTTGCGATTATTTGACTTTGTTCAGATCCCCATGGCCATTCCGCCCCCCTGCACACTCTCGCGCTTGCACCGCTCATCCCATCTTTGCAAGCTCTTTTCGTTGTATTGATTATCGTGATTTTTGCTGTTCCGAGTATTGACCGAGCATCGACTGGGGCACTGCACGAGAAGAAGAAGCTACATGTTTGTAGCTTTGCCTTTGCGCCGGTCTGGTGTACTCGGGAAGAGTGAAATCTGAGCGTTCGCAAGCTGTTGGTAGATTCAAAGAACAGCCCGCCCCTCTTTCTGCACGTTTGAATCCCACAGCTGGAGTGAAGGGTATGAGGTGGGGATAAGGACAGGGTGCGTGCGTGTTAGTGGTTGGGGAAAGGGAGGGTTGGGTTGGGTTGGGTTGGGGGGGGGGGGGATGGTATGCGTGTATGAGAGGGTGGGAGGCCACGGCTGAAGAACAAGGGGAATATGTGGGGAGAAGAGGTGTGCGTCTGTGGGTGCAAGGGGAGAGGGAGGGGGATATTATCACTGTGTGCAAGGGAGAGGGGGGGGGAAGGGGGGGGGGGGTTACCCATTCTGTAACCCAGACCAGACCAAGACCCATGACCTGGGTGGGTGGATGGGGGCCTCCGGCCACACGGGCAATGTATTAGTACATGCATACATACACACATGCATACATACATATGCTTACCTGCCATATCTGGCTCCGGCAGCCCACACTGCCCCAAGGCTTGCACGAAATCCTGGTGGAGTGGAGCTACTAGTGTCATCTCCTCATTGCTTATCGGGTGTGTGAAGGAAAGCGCAACAGAGTGAAGTGCTTGTCGCTGAATCCACGGCACACTTGCTCCATACAAGTCATCACCAATCAAGGGGTGGCCGGCAGCCTATGATCAAGAGTGGGAATGCACTGCGCTCCAGAATGTCTCGTAACTTGTTTTTGTTGTAGTTGTAGTTGTTGCTGTTGCTGCTTCGGCTGCTGCTGCTGCTGCTGCTGCTGTTGTTGTTGTAATTGTTGTTGTTGTTGTTTTGATAACAGGGTCTATCAGCCTTCAGACCGTTCACCATCTGTGTACACAGCAACTATGGTTGGCATAAACACAATGGTTGGCATAAACACTGTTCCCCATCTGCGTACACAGCAACTATGGTTGGCATAAACACAATGGTTGGCATAAACACTGTTCCCCATCTGCGTACACAGCAACAATGGTTGGCATAAGCACTGTTCACCATCTGTGTACACAGCAACTATGGTTGGCATAAACACAACTTCACCACACTCCTGAGTACAGACTAGCATCAAGCGAATGTGGAATGCATTAACATTGGTGAATGACTTGGTTGGCCACAGTGCAAGCAACTGGGCTGGCCCATCCTCACGCTTCGTAGTAAGGTGTATTACCAGTATTAACTTATTAATTTGGTGAATGAGTTACAAGGACCTGCCCAGCTGCCAGTCAATTGGTATTCAAACCCACCCTACATTCACACTCACCCACACATGAACTGTCTCATGTGCCCACAAATTCTATGTCTATGTCTACACACCTCTCTACAAGGTGACCTCGCCTAATCACCTGCCCATCCAACCATTCGCCCACGCATTCACCCACTCACCCAGACTTACAAATACCTAGGGGCCGGCATGTGCTGTTGACCAAAGGCGAGTATGATTTCATAAGAATTGCATCATACGATATTGTATATAAATTGTTACTTTAGCCCAGTCAGACTGTTAGCATCATATGATATCATATTGCCGTTCCCTACATATACTACAGCTACACCCAAGCACACACCTGCATGTGGATACGGATCTGATGCGTCCTCCCTGTATGTGGGGCGCACGCGACAAGGGCGGCGCCTCCCCCACCGTCAACAGTCGGGGGCTCTAACAGCTTGCCGTGCTCTGAGTGGTCGAACATCTCTCCCGGGACAGCTGGACCGCCAGCCTGGATATATATTCCCTTGTTTTCAGACAGGACAAAGAAGCTGGTGGAAGCTGCCTTGGCATCAGGATCGTCCTCTAAAGTGGTGCCTGATCTTGCATAGGCTACGGTGGCATGGTCTCCAATGGCACAGTCAATGGAGAATGTGGAGGAGTCAGGAACGCCCATGCACAGGGCGAGGTAGCATTTCTTCATGGTCCTCTTCCTGTGGGCATGCAGTGGGGTGAGCATGAAGTACAGTGATAATGGAGTACAGTGAGCATGAAGTACAGTGAGCATGAAGTAAAATGGACGTGAAGTACAGTGGGCATGGAGTGCAATGGGCATGAAGCACAGTGAGCATGAAGTACAGTGAGCATGAGGGACAGTGAGCATGGACTAGCGTGATCATGAAGTACAATGGGCAGGAAGTACAAGTACCATGGAGTAGCGTGATCATGAAGTACAGTGATAATGAAGTACAGTGATCATAGAGTAGCGTGAGCATGAAGTACAGTGATCATGGAGTAGCGTGAGCATGAAGTACAGCGATCATGAAGTACAGTGAACATGGAGTAGCGTGAGCATGAAGTACAGCGATCATGAAGTACAGTGATCATGGAGTACAGAGAGCATGAAGTACAGCGATCATGAAGTACAGTGATCATGGAGTACAGTGAGCATGAAGTACAATGGGCAAGAAGTACAGTGAACATGGAGTAGCGTGAGCATGAAGTACAGTGAGCATGGAGTACAATTGACATGAAGTACAGTGAGCATAGAGTACCGTGAGCATGAAGTAGCATAGCATGAGGTACAACAATCGTGAAGTACAGTGATCATGGAGTACAATGAGCATGAAGTACAGAGGGCATCGAGCACTGCACAGGCAGTGGTTGGAGTCATAGGCTGAGGTTGCTTCATACGTCCATGTGCTCATTAGCGCATTGCTCGTGCACTGATGTTGCTGATGCTCAGATAGCAGCAAACCTGAGATCGTCACAGGACACAACACATGAAACATCATCCAGTTTTTTTTTAAATCTAAAAGCGGTATTTTTCTAGCTTTATGGTTTAAGGCCTCCTCCAGGGACAGCGTTTTAGTGCTTTTATAGCTTTTATAAATAGCCTTTTATAGCTTTTTAGGGCCATTTATGGCAAACAAATAAAAACAACTTTTGTAAAACCTTTTATAGCGATATTTCCGCCAAAACGGGGTCAAAACTAGCGATCGCTGTAGCGGTAAAAAAAGCCCTGATCCCATCTACCTGAACTGCGCATGCACTTTAGTGACTGCCTCCTTTGTCTTGGCAAAAAGCAGCAAGCCAGAGGTGTCGCGGTCCAAGCGATGTATTACTAAGGGCTCCTTTCCTCCGAGGTAGTGGATCAGCCGGTTCACCATGCTTCCCCCACGGAATCTGAGATTTATCATGGTAGTGTAGTGGGTGAGTAGGTGGGGTGAGTGAGTGATATTAATTTATCATGGAAGTGTAGTGGGTGAGTGATATCAATTTACCATGAATGTGATGATATGTATGTGCTATGGTGCTAGGGTGAGTGTAACCATTTCACAGGTGAGGCAAACCCTCCTGCCCCCACAGAACCTGAGGCTGATCATGGTAGTGTAGGGGGTGAGTGCGTGTGGGGAGTGAGTGATATTAATTTATCATGGAAGTGCAGTGGGTGAGTGTGTGTGGTGGGTGATATCAATTGATCATGAATGTGATGATATGTATGTGCTATGGTGCTAGGGTGAGTGTAACCATTTTACAGGCGGGGCGAACCCTCCTGCCCCAACGGAATCTGAAGTATCTCACGGGTGTGATGGGTGAGTGATATCAATTGATCATGGTACTGTGATGGGTGAGTGATACCAATTTATCATAGTGGAGAGTATCGTTGTCCAACATGTGACCTCAACAGAACATGAGGTTGGCATGAGTAGGATGGGTGCAGTGTTTGTGGTGTGTGCGGTGTTAGTGGTGTCAGTGGTGTTTGCAGTGTGTGTGGTGTTTGTGGTGTGTGTGGTGTTTGTGGTGTTTGTGGTGGTAGCAGTGTGTGTGGTGTTTGTGGTGTGTGTGGAGTTTGTGGTGTTTGTGGTGGTAGCAGTGTGTGTGGTGTTTGTGGTGTTTGTGGTGTTAGTTGTGTTTGTGGTGGATGTGGTGTTTGAGATGGGTGGGAAAGTTCCTTTAAGACCCCCCTCTCCCCCCCCTACCCCTCTCCCTCCCCCAATTACCCCTATCCCCCCTCTCCCTCCCTCCCTCCCCCTTCTCTCCGTGCTATCCTGAATCCCTAACCTGTAGACTGTCACCGTTACATCCCCTAACCACTGCTTAATCCACAATCAATACTCTAGCCAAACTCCCTGAAACCCTAAACTGTAGACTGTCACCGTTACATCCCCTAACTAGTGCTTTATCCACAATCAATACTCTATCCAAACTCCCTGAATCCCTTACCTATGGACTGGTGCTGACTGTACTCCAAACGGTTTGTTGACGGCAATTAAATGCTCGTCCTCGAACAGCACTTCCACGCCCACATCATCAGCAACCATGGGGTACGCTCGCATGGCTCTAGATACTAGCTCTGCCACCCTGTACAAGCAGTACAAGCAGTACAGCAGCACATCAGTTTTCATTAATTTTGCTGTACAGGCAGTCAAGGCAGCACATCATTTTTATGTTACCACATTGTACAGGCAGTAAATCACTGTCACATCGCCACTTCATGTTTGCACCATTACACCGTACACTGCAATACACTGTACACTGTAATACACTGCACACTGCCATACACTGTACACTGAGCTGGCAGCACATCACCCCATCATTTTCTTCATCATACTGTACAGCTGGGCAACATAAAAACAGCTGGGGAAATTATAAGACAGCTGGGGCCCGGCTTGGGCAATATAAAAACAGGCTGGGGCAATACAAAAACAGCTGGGGCAATCAAAAAACAGCTGGGGCAATACAAAACCATTGGGGCAATACAAAACTGTTGGGGCTATACAAAACTGTTGGGACAATACAAAACAGTTGGGGCAATACGAAACCATTGGGGCAATAAAAAAACATTGGGGCTATACAAAACCATTGGGGCAATACAAAACCGTTGGGGCAATACAAAAACAGCACCATTTCTCCCTCATTTCTATTTGCACAGCCACGTCATTGGTGCCAAGCCGCTTGGGTCCACCCTCTTCATCCAACTGACAGATAAGGCAATACAAAACAGGCTGGTGTACTATAAAAACAGCTGGGGTAATTTGAAGGCAGATAAGGCAATATAAAAACAGCTGAAGCACCTTTTCTCCCTCATGTCCATTTGCACAGCCACCTCATCGGTGCCAAGCCGCCTGGGTTCACCCTCTTCATCCAACTGACCCGAGCGAAATGTCCATGTTAGTGAGATGTCTCTCAGTCGCTCCTCCTCTTCAAGAGCAACCTCAAGCAAAGCATCGATTGCAAGGGTGGGCTCTAAAGCACTGCCATATGTCTCTTGCTTTGCTTGTGCCGCCTGTGTGTAAGTGTGGTGTGTGTGTGTGTGTGTGTGTGTGTGTGTGTGTGTGTGTGTGGGGGGGGGGGGGGGGGCATAGCATCGATCACAAGGGTGTGCTCTAATGTACTCCCACCTGTCTATTGCTTTGCTTGTGCCGCCTGTGGGTGTGGGTGGGAGACGCTAGAACGGTGGGGGAAGTCACTTGGCAGCTGCTCTACAAGTGTGTGGCAATGATTTGTCAAGTTATTATTTTTATAGCCAGTCAGCGGATCATCAGGGAATCAAGGTCGACAGGTCGTAGGGTGTACTTCGTACTTCAGGCAAAAATTACGATAATTCTTACAGAATTCTTGCGACAATTCGATGATTGTGAACACTTGCCGACTTGGCGCGTTGCTTTCTTTCTTTGAACGATGCCAATTCGATGTTTTTTTACTTTTTGCCGTAGAACCCCCAAATTTACAGTGAGTCATATTCGCTAATAACTTGCATGCAACCTTCAACCATTTGCCATTTAGCACTCTTTCTCTTTTGGGCTACTTACGGCAGCACCCAAAATGTATAGTGAGTCATACGCGCGAATAACTTGCATGCAAGCTTCAACCACCTACCATGTAGCATTGTTTATTTTTTTGGCTACTCATGGCAGCTTTCCACCAGCTACAATAGCCAGCCACTTGGTCAAACCCACAGCTTGCCGCTGCATTAGAATGCCTGACATGTCAGCTTTCAGATGCACTAGCTAGCTTCAGGTTTGTCCCAAAGACGGGGGGAAGGAGCTATGAATAACTTGCATGCAATCTTTAACCATCAGCCTTTCTTTTTTGGGCCCCTTAGGGCAGCACCCCAAATGCATAGTGACTGCTTCGTACCGACCTGTTCCCCTGTGCAATTGAACCCCTCCAGATGCTTCCATTTAGTCTGGGCAGCAGTCATTCTGTCAGTCACGTGTTACGGGAGCTTGGAGGATGCCCATATGACAATGATTGCTCCTGTAAATCGGATCTTGCAGGATTTGGTGGTTGGCCCCAGCGCAAGCGAATGGGCTGCCCCCCTCAACCTCACGCCTGGTCATAATGAGTATCATGTTTATATTTATTTATATAGTAAGAGAAGCTACCTGTTCCCATAGTTGAACCCCTCCAGATGCTTCCATTAAGTCTAGGCAGCAGTGACTCATGTGTGTGGGCAGCTTCGAGGGTGCCCATATGACAATGCCACATGCAGGGCACTTGCACGCCAGGCCGGCCTTTGCCTCCTTAAGGGCATGGTGCTCCTGTATCCTCCTTTGAACCTCGGAATCATCTAGCCTGGTGGTGGTGGCCTCTGGTGTGGTTGAGGCTGTTGGCTTTGGTCCATGTAGGCCTCTGGTGTGGTTCTCCTGGCGAATTAGGGGGGCGTGGCTGTGGGGGCGCCAAGCCACACGACAGTGCCGCGCGCTAGAGTGGACTAATTTGTGAGGTGAGCTTAATGGGAATGAGGGGAGCTGCATCGGAGGGTTTGGGGTGGGTACTAAAGGGCAGCAGGTGTACGATTAGGCTTCGAATTGCGAGGTGCTTTTATGAATAGGATGCTAAGCCGCCCGCTGGATGATGTACGGGGGGTCCACAGCGGCCGTAACAAAGCAACGCGCAATCGTAGCGTTTATTATGAAAGATAACCCTGGAAAGTGGACGACCTCGAGGCAGCTGAGGCCTACATTACGTAATATAATGCCTACGTAGTACGTAGAATGAAGTAGGCTCCTGCGCCTGTCTACACGTCCCGTCTTCATAATAAACGGCATCTGTCCATCTTTCCGACTGCAATTCGCTTGATGCCGTGTTTTATCGGGCCTGGGGCAGAAACTTGCGCAAAGTTGAAAAAATAACAGCTCCCGTAGTCTCGCGACAGTCTCTGACAACATGAGCGTGTTCATTGTCCCTGCATCCTTTGACGGTCCGATGAGCGCTGCCGATAGGAAGAGGAGACCTAGAAGTGAGAAACAGTCAATGTGACCATGCTTAGAGCCTGCTATCCGAGTTTAAGGACTTCGACATCTTGAGTTGCTTTTTCGTATACCCAGCGTTACAAGAACTGTCTAACAGCATAGCGAGCCACGCCACCACCTGACCCCTCCAACTCGTGTTCCCTGCCTCTACGCTTCCCTCCTTCCCTTCCTTCGACTGACTCGCCCTTCTATTCACTATTGCAGCTCCGAAAAAGAGCGTCCAGCGTAATGATTCTCGAACGAGCTCCTCCGGTGTTGAGGTTGGTCACAACTTCCTGATGAAGGCAGGCAACCGAGCATACCAGCATCAGATAGACCAGATGAAAGCTGCTGCTGCTTCGGTGAGTTGGGTGCTCCTGACATAGGCAGCTGGCTGACTGGCACAGCCCTTCTTCTCTCCCCCCCTACCCTCACCCCTCACCCCCTCTCATGTACACTAGTCCACCTCCCCTTTTCCTCACCCATTTCTTCGTCTCTTCAACATTCAGTCAGTCTTGCACACGATCAGCATAATTCTCCAGTTCACTTTACATGCCCCACTTTCTAAGCTTGGTCCGTTGCAAGGTGCAATTAAATACCCACCTGTCTGTGCTCAACCCAGGACCTTCGCTCCACCAACGATGCTTTGGCAACAGAACTTGTACGATGTCGAGCCACTGCGGAGGAGGTGGGCTTACTTGACAGGAGTACTTTCTTGTTGGGTAGTGCTGTGTTCTGTGGTGCAGTGTTGCGCGGCGTGGTGCAGTGCAGTGACGTGGGGTGGGGTGGGGTAGTGTGAGGTAGTGATGCGCTATGGTGCATGGTATGTGGTGTAGTGTGGTATGGTGCGCTATGTGCAGTTTCCTAATTGGGTTGAATCATTTGGTTGATATTCTTGATTTGATTACCACATATTCCATACTTTGCAATCAATCAAACCTTCAAGCCCACATCATACTCAGGGCTGTTTTGAAGGTGCTGTAAATAGCATTAGTTGGTGGTTGGCTCCAGTGCAAGCAAACAGGCTGGCCCCCTCAGCCCCATTATAACCTCGTTATAAGGCGTACGATATATTTATTTATTTGTTTATTTATTTATTTATTATTTGTTTATTTATTTATTTATTTATTTATTTATTTATTTATTTATTTATTTATCATTTATTTGTAGCATGAGTGCTTAATGATCCTCACTGCTGTTGGAGTGCTACGCCAGAGTCTGTTTGTTATGGTTGCCTTCGGGGTCAAAAACATTTGGTAGTTGCACCCTAAAAGCTACTTGGACCACCATGGTGCTACATAGAGACACTGGTTTCTTTTCTTACAAAAAACGTGGTCATGCAACACTAACAACAACACAACCTCACCACACCTCTACCACAACTCTACAACACCAACACCAACACCAACACCAACACCAACACCACACCAACACCAGGAACGGTCGTTACTAGCTTCAAGGATCACCAGCCTGGAGCTGGAGATGAGATCAGAGCAGGAGAAGCTAGTAAGGAGTTCACGTCCGTTGATCAGCTGCTCTTAGATGATTTGGATTTGGGTCTCGTCGTTCGAAGTTCACACCTCAACTTTTTCTGACAAAATTCCGAAAATTCGCATTAATCTCGATTCTAGGGCCATCATGTCAGATTTCTAAGGCCAAATTCTCACGTTCGAGGTGCTAACTACGAACTACAAAGTGCTTCGAAAACCCAAAGCCCATTCATCCGCTGAATGGCTATAATATGCAGATGTTCATTGGTGCTTAGACGTTCATTGGTGTGGGGGAAACATCAATGCCTAGCTATGTATAGCCACTGGAATACGCTACTTACTTACCGATACAAGCTTCATAGCTACCAATGCAATCTGAGCCACAACTCAGTCTGTGTCTCAGTCAGTGACGCTGTGTGTCTGTCTCCGTGTCTCTCTCTCTCTGTGCCTCAGTCTTTGTCTCTTTCTGTGTGTCTATCTCTGTGTCTCAGTCTCTGTGTGTCAGGTTGTGTCTCATTGTCTCAGTCTGTTACTCTGTCTGTCTGTCTGTCTCTGTGTCTCAGTCTCATTGCCTCTGTCTGTGTCTCATCGTCTCAGTCTGTATCTCTGCCCTGCCCTTCACAGAGGTCCGCTCGTGAGCGAGTCGAGGTGGAGTCAAAAGCTCGCCAAGATATGGAACTGCAGCAGCAGCACCGGATGAAAGAAATACAGAAGAGGTGCGGGGCAGGAGGGGGTTCTCGGCAGTCTTTTCCTAAAGTTTAAACCCTAAATATATATATATATATATATATATATATAAAAAATAAGATGTCGTTTGTGGTATAATAAATATGTATGTACGGTATGTATATATATTATATTATAAATGCTGGCGTATGGTCAAATAATACAGAGCTTGCAACCGGCTTGCAACTTTTAAAATATGCAAGCTTATGATTTCAAAACGTATACAATACTTATCAAGTGTGTAAAGAGCACACCCCTACCATGAACCATCTACAATAAAGCATCACCCCTTGACAGATGACTAGGGAACGGCAACTACTATTAGTGTTTGAAAAACTAATATGAACTTATATTATTGTTGTGTCACAATAATGTTAGTTTTTCAAATAAATTCAAAATTTTGGTCAGACAGCTTGTCCGTCTAATATTAGCTTACATCCACTAATATTGTTAATTCACTAATATTAACTACCTTAGCCTTTCCCTTCAGATGACTGGTAGGTGCATTGTTAGAGTAGTATGGATGTGATATGAAGTGCTGCAGAGACAAAGTGTGTTTGGTCAACCTGTCAACCCTCACCGCCATTCTCATCCCTCTCAAAGGTTCCGCGAAGAGCATTCAGGGAGAAGTGCTGCAGAGACTGAGTGTGTTCAGCTGCGACAGATGCGTGAGATGTTGGAGCTTAAGGTGGGGTTGCGTGAGGTGTTGCGGTGCGTGTTGAGAACTTGAGATGTTGCGTTGCGTGATGTTGAGATGTTACGTTGAGTTGCGTGTTGAGATGTTGCGTTGCGTGTTGAGATGTTGCGTTGCGTGAGATGTTGTGTTGCGTGTTCAGCTGCGACAGATGCGTGAGATGTTGGAGCTTAAGGTGGGGTGTGGAGCAAGGGGGTGGGGAGTAATGAGGACGGCGAGTAATGGGGGTGAGGAGTTATGAGGAAACTGAGTAATGGGGTTGTGGAGTAATGGGGGTATCAACTTGCCAGGGATTGTTTTATCCGCTTTATGTAGCGATCACTAGTTTTGATCCCGTTCAGCAAATTATCGCTAAAAACAGCTATAAAAAAGAAAATACAGTTTTTTGTTTTTAAAACCTAACTGGCCCCAAATAGCTACAAAAAGCTGTAAAAAGCTACAAAAAGCTCTAATACGCTGTCCCCAGAGGGGGCCTAAAACCATGAAGCTAGAAAAAATCCACTTTCAGATTTGAAAACAAAATCACTGTAACTTTGGGTTCACTCTTTCCTTGTATCTCAGCGCCCCCTGGCTTCTATGTCCTCACTTGTTATTATTCTAACACATTTCAATCAATAGAAGCATCCATAAACATTCTTATTCAGAAAAGGCATAAAGAGCGACAAAAAACATTCAGAGAACTCACAGCATGCAAGAACAAGCACGACTTATTTTCTACTGGGCCAAATTAAGAAATACAACCGAATTCTGCATCCTCTCTATGATTTCTACAAATTTGGATGATGGGGTCATTTTTGTTAGAATCTGCCCCCCTCCCCCGCCCCCCCCTTGATAAAGAGCAACTCAAAACATTCAGAGATCACGCAGCATGCAAGAACAAGCACGAGAACAAAATGAATAGTCAAGCAACTATACCAACAACACGAGAGAACTGAAATACGTTATATCTTTATCACTTGTCAAAACAAAGATGACACGACTAGCTCCCTCCACGAGAGTCTGCCCTCCCTTTGAAGACCGAGCTTGACGTTGCTCAAATCTGTAAGAGACCTACACCCCACTGACGATTTCATCCCCGAATTGATCGTCTGTTCCAGCACCGTGATTTCCCTCATCACTCGCCTCCAGAGATTTTTTGAGGCGAAAATAAAGCAGGTTGAAGTAGCCTAACAAACATAAAAAGCAAAATAAAAAGCAAGGTAAAACAGAGCAAGTCAGGTTGAAGTAGCATAACAAGCATAAGAAGCAAAGTAATAAAACAAGATAAAAAAACAAGGCAGGTTGAAGTAGCATAACTAGCAGAAGAAGCAAAATACAAAAACAAGGTAAAACAAAGCAAGACAGGCTGGAGTAGCATAACAAACAAAATAAGCGAAATTAATAGAACAACTAAACAAGGTAAAACAAAGCAAGACAGGTTGAAGAAGCATAACACACATGAGAAGCATAAAGAAACCAAAGCAGAGCAAAGTAAAGCAGGTTGAAGTAGTTTAGCAAACACAAGAAGCAAAATAAAAAAACAAGGTAAAACAAAGCAAGACAGGCTGAAGTAGCATAACAACATAAGAAGCAAAAACAAGCAAAACAAAATAAGGCAAAACAAAGGAAAGTGAAAAAGGCAAAACAGGTTGAAACAGCCTGTACCCCCCTCACTCCACAGACAACGTCACTAGAAGCGGAATGTGTGCTTCATCGAGAGAGTGTGGCTGAGCTGCGAAGCAACAGCAGTCGGCTTGAGGCAACGGTGGCGGCACACGCTGCTGTTGTGGCGGAACTCAGGAGTCGGCTGACTAGTGCTGACAGCAAGCTGGAGACTGAGCAGGCAGCAAGACTCGATGCGCAGGTGAACCCACAAGCACCCACACCCACCCACCCACATACACCCACGCCACCCACACCACCCACCCACCCACACCGTCCACATACACCCACATACACCCACACCACACCACCCACATACACTCACACCTCCCACCCACATAATAGCTTCTGGGCAGCTCCCTTTCACCAAATATGCCATGCCAAGCACTGCTTGTTTCAGCTACGCAAAGCAGCTTCTAGGCAGCTTCCTTTCCTCGACCTTGGGTCAAACCTGAGGCTAGCTAGTGTGTGTCTGAAAGCTGACATGACAGGCATTCCAATTCAGTTGAAATATTTGTACTTGACCGTGTTGCTGGCTGATGGAGCTGGGTGGGAACTGCTATGCGCAGCCCCAAAACGAAACAGCGGAGCAGATACTCACCAAGGGGCACTGATATTGCCATGCTCCTCTTCTCTCCAGAATGAACTCAACACACGCAACCGCGCCCCCCCCCCCCCCCCCCCCCCCCCTCACACACACACACACAGACACACACACCTGTTGCTGGCTGATAATGAGCTGGTGGAAACTGCTATGCGCAGCCCCCAAAACGAACTAGTGGAGCGGATACTCACCAAGGGGCACTAATATTGCCATGCCCCCGCTTCTCTCCAGAATCGGGAGAGAACTCCAACACACGCACACGCACACGCCTACCCCCCCCCCCCCCCCCCCCCCGCACATACACACACACACGCCCCTGTTGCTGGCTGACAGAGCTGGTGGAAGCTGCTATGCACAGCCCCAAAATAAACAACAGTAATGCTAAGCCAATGTTTATGCATTGCTCTGCAGACTCGACTTAGAGCTGTTGAAGTTCAGTTAGCGGTGGCCCAAGAGCGGAATGACGAGCTTTCCAAGAACCTGTCAGGTATGTTAGGCACTGTTTCGTTTTTGGGCTACGCGTAGCAGCTGCCACCCAGCTCCATTAGTCAGAGACTGAGTCAAGCCCAAAAATTACAGCTGCATTAGAATGCCTGTCATGCCCGCTTTCAGATGCACTAGCCAGCTCTTGGTTTGGCCCAAGGGTGGGTGAAAGGAGCTGCCTAGAAGCTGCTACGCGTAGCCCAAATCAAAACAGTTATCACGTTTTCCCTTTATGATGATATCTTGAATAAAAAACGAAGTGGGTCAAAGAGGTTTACACAAACCCTAGTTTTGCGTTTCTGTTTTTCTTCAAGATATCATCATAAAGGGAAAACAAGATAAGTTGGGATAGCACCATGTGATGGGGCCCTCTACCCACACTACTGCAACCAACCCCCATTCCCATATGATTTGAATCCCGTCTGACTTGATTCCCTCCTGATTTGATTCCCTCCTGATATGTATATCAGCAAAGGAAAGCCCCATCTCTCCCTATCTCACCAAACCTCTTCACCCCCCCTCCCCCATTCTCTCCCCCCCCCTCCCCCCCCCACACACACAACTAACCAAGCCTCCTCTAATCTCTGACCCTCTTCTCTCTCCCCTGTTCTCACACCCTCCCTCCCTCCCCCATCCATCCCTTCCCCCCTCCCCCCCCCCCCCCCCCCCCCTTCCCCCCTACCTCCTCATGTCGCTGCTACTGCTGCTGGCTCAGAGACTGAGTCCAAGCGCCGGTCTGGAAGACACTGCTGATTTTCAATGGTGACTTTCTTGATGACAACAATAAGAAACACACTGTCACATGTAACCATCACCAAATATCTCTCTAGACACCTACCCTTCCATCCCTGCCCCCCCTCCCCCCCCTTTAAACCCTACCCCCCTAGACAGAACCACCACCCCACCCCACCCGACCCGACCCCACCCGAGTCCAAGCGCCGGTCTGCCTCTAGCCGTGCGTCCTTGCTCCAAGATGACGTCAGCTCCCTTGCTAATCAGCTATCCCCCACCCTACCCCCCTAGACAGAACCACCCCACCTCACCCTGCCCCACCCTATACAGAACCACCCCACCCTATCCCTTTTAAACCTTACTCCCCTAGACAGTACCACTCCACCCCACCCCTTAAGGACCCTATGCTGCCATCCCTTTGGCAGCGCACCCGACCCTATATCCCACGTCTTCTTCTGCATCTCAGAAGCTGAGTCCAAGCGCCGGTCTGCCTCCAGCCGCGTGACCTTGCTCCAAGATGATGTCAGCTCCCTTGCCAATCAGCTATCCATGGAAAAAGAGAGCAGTGGCCATGTGCGAGAGGGAGCTGCCAAGCTCCAGAAAGAGTTGACGCAACTGCAGGCTGCATCCGCACTGGCGGCGACAGCTTCAGTTGCAGACAAGGTGTGTGGGTGTGTTGAGAGGGGGGGGGGGGGGGGGGGGGGGGGGGACAAAGAGGCAGGTGAGGGGGGGGGGGGGGGGGGACACTGTTTTTGGCGAGGCAGGTGAGGGTACGTGTGTGTGCATTGTTTCTGTAGTTTGCTATGCATCTGCACTGGCAGCGACAGCAACAGTTGCAGACAAGGTGGGAGGGTCTAAGTGGCAGGTGGGGCTTGTGGGGGTTGCAATGTTTTGGGCCAAGCATCAATGGGGCAGGTGTGTGTGTGTGCATTGTTTCTGCAATTTGCTATGCATCTGCACTGGCGTCGGCAGCAACAGTTGCAGACAAGGTGGGAGGGTCAAAGAGGCAGGTGGGGGTGGTGGGATGCACTGTTTTTGGCGAGGCATCGATTGGGCAGGTGTGTGTGTGTGCATTGTTTCTGTAGTTTGCTATGCATCTGCACGGTTGTCTACAGCAACAGCTGCAGACAAGGTGAAGGCGTCGAGGTTTAAGCAGCTTTTCTTCTTCTGACGACGTGTCGCCACTGTGTCGCCATTCCGTCGCTGCAAGGGAACGTATGAATCACCCGACCCCCCCGCTTTTCGCTCTTCCATGCAACAGCTACGCAACAATCCTGAAATCAGGCTTGAGCAGCCCAAGTGGCTCCTCAGCCTGGCGTTCAGTAATCTGAAAAATGAAAATAAATCTGAGAAGTAGTACAAATCTTTATAGTCAAATTAATCTGACAAATTAAAATTAATCTGAAATATAAATCACGAGGTTTTGGCTCGCCCACCGCTGCGTCCTCACTTTACTGATTGAATCCCATGCTCTCCTGACTCAGCACTGCCACACCCACTCACCCACTCACAAACACATTCTCCCACTAACCTTCCAAGCTTCACGACAGTCATCAGCACTGTGACTCATTGCCCCTCACCACCCAACCAGCCAACCACTCAACCAACCACTCAACAAACCAGCCACTCAACAAACCAGCCACTCAACCACCCACCCACTCAAACAACCAACAGCAGAGTGAGTTAGCTTCACGAGAGTCATCAGCACTGTGACTCGCTGTCCTCAACCACCCAACCACCCACTCAAACAAACAACCACTCAATCAACCAACTGCAGAGTGAGTTAGAGCGCTTGCACCGTGAGCTTCACGAGAGTCATAAGCACTGTGACTCACTGTCCTCAACCACCCAACCACCCACTCAACCAACCAATTGCAGATTGAGTTAGAGCGCTTGCACCGTGAGCTCCACGACAGTCATCAGCACTGTGACTCACTGTCCTCAACCACCCAACCACCCACTCAAACAAACAACCACTCAAACAAACCAACCACTCAATCAACCAACTGCAGAGTGAGTTAGAGCGCTTGCACCGTGAGCTCCACGAGAGTCATCAGCACTGTGACTCACTGTCCTCAACCAACCAACCACCCACTCAACCAACCAACCACTCAAACCAACCAACCACTCAATCAACCAACTGCAGAGTGAGTTAAAGCGCTTGCACTGTGAGCTTCACGAGAGTCATAAGCACTGTGACTCACTGTCCTCAACTACCCAACCACCCAATCAACCAACCAACTGCAGAGTGAGTTAGAGCGCTTGCACCGTGAGCTCCACGAGAGTCATAAGCACTGTGACTCACTGTCCTCGACGTTGAGTGAGGTGAGGGAGGCAAAAAGCATGCTAATCACTGAAGCCGCCACCATGGAGCTCACAGTCGAACGCTTGCAAGCTGAGTTAGTTACTTCCAGGTGAGTGGGGTGCGGGTGAGTGGGTGGGGTGCGGGTGAGTGGGTGGGGTGTGGGTGCGCTTGCAAGCTGAGACAGCTACTTAGAAGTGGGTGTGGGTGGGTCACTTGCCAAAATCGTTAACATTTGCACCGATAACAAGGATCGCAACACCAACACCAACACGCTGGAACGCTTGCAAGCTGAGGCAGCTACTTTGAGATGGGTGAGTGTGTGGATGAGTGGGTGGGGTGTGGGTCCCGGTTGTAGGTGGGGTGAGTGGGTGCGCTTGCAAGCTGAGACAGCTACTTGGAGTTGGGTGGGGTGTGAGTTGGTGGGGTGTGGATGAGTGGGTGCGCTTGCAAGCTGAGACAGGTAATTGGAGGTGGGTGTGCTCAAGTGATCACTGCCCAACAGCACTAACATTACCACTGGTAAAAAGGACCACAACACGTTAGAACGCTTGCAAGCAGAGACAGCTTCTTTGGGGTGGGTGTGCTCAAGTATACACTGCCCAACATCATAAAGACCAATAGCTAACACAACAAACAACCAACTTGCACCATCAACACAAACACCGGGACCCCCAACACAATCAACACAAACATCAAGACCCCCAACACCATCAACACAAACACCGGGACCCCCAACACAATCAACACAAACAGCAAGACCCCCCCAACACCATCAACACAACCGGGGACCCCCAACACAATCAACACAAACATCAAGACCCCCAACACCATCAACACAAGCACCGGGACCCCCAACACAATCAACACAAACATCAAGACCCCCAACACCATCAACACAAACACCGGGACCCCCAACACAATCACACAACACAAGAACCCCCAGCACCATCAACACAAACACCGGGACCCCCAACACAATCAACACAAACATCAAGACCCCCAACACCATCAACACAAGCACCGGGACCCCCAACACAATCAACACAAACATCAAGACCCCCAACACCATCAACACAAGCACCGGGACCCCCAACACAATCAACACAAACATCAAGCCCCCCCCACACACCATCAACACACCACGGGACCCCCCCCAACACAATCAACACAAACATCAAGACCCCCAACACCATCAACACAAACACCGGGACCCCCAACACAATCAACACAAACATCAAGACCCCCAACACCATCAACACAAGCACCGGGACCCCCAACACAATCAACACAAACTCAGACCCTCCCCACAACCATCAACACAAACCCGGACCCCCAACACAACAAACAAACATCAAGACCCCCAACAACCATCAACACAAACAACACCGGGACCCCCCCACACAATCAACAAAACATCAGACCCCACACCATCAACACCAACAACACCCGGGAACCCCCACACAATCACACAGACATCAAGACCCCCCAACACCATCACACAAACACCGTGACCCCCCCCACGCAATCAACACAAACATCAAGACCCCCAACACCATCAACACAAACACAGCGACCCCTGGCATCATAATAAAAAAAGCGACCCCCCAACAAACAGGTACACACACACGCCACATGCCCACGAACTACAGATACACACATGCCACATGCCGCCCAACAATAGATACACACACATCGCATCCCCACCAACAACAGATACACACGCACACCGCATGCCCACAAAAAACAGGCACAAACACGCCACATGCCTACCAAAAACAGATGCACACACGCCGCATGCCCACCAACAGCAGATACACACACACGCCGCATGCCCAAGCAGACCAGGTACACAGACACCATCCTGATCAACGGCAGATGCCCATAATCAAGCACAACTCCCTCCTTTTAGTTTCTCACTGCCTCCTTCTAGTTTCTCACTGCCTCCTTTTAGTTCTTCACTGCCTCCTTTTAGTTCTACACTGCCTCCTTTTAGTTCCACACTGCCTCCTTTTAGTTCTACCCTGCCTCCTTTTAGTTCTCATCTCACTACTGCCTCCCTCCTTTTATTTCTACACGCCTCGCCTCCTTTTAGTTCTCTACACTGCCTCCTTTTTGTTTCTAACCCAACTGCCTCCTTTTGTTCGCACTGCCCTCCTTTAGTTCCCCTCCTCCTTTTAGTTCCACACTGCCTCCTTTTAGTTCCACACTGCCTCCTTTGAGTTCCACACGACTGCTCCTTTTTAGTTGCTCACTGCCTCGTTTTGTTTCGTGTCACTGCCTCCTTTTAGTTTCTCACTGCCTCACTTTTAGTTCCACACTGCCTCCTTTTAGTTCCACACTGCCTCCTTTTAGTTCCACACTGCCTTCTTTTAGTTCACACTGCCTCCTTTTAGTTCCACACTGCCTCCTTTTAGTTCCACACTGCCTCCTTTTAGTTCCACACTGCCTCCTTTTAGTTCCACACTGCCTCCTTTTAGTTCTACACTGCCTCCTTTTAGTTCTACACTGCCTCCTTTTAGTTCTACATTGCCTCCTTTTAGTTCTACACTGCCTCCTTTTAGTTTCTCACAGCCTCCTTGCAGTTCCACACTGCAACCTTTTAGTTCCACACTGCCTCCTTTAAGTTCCACACTGCCTCCTTTTAGTTCCACACTGCCTCCTTTTAGTTCCACACTGCCTCCTTTTAGTTCCACACCTGCCTCCTTTTAGTTCTACACTGCCTCCTTTTAGTTCCACACTGTCCGCGCCTCCTTTTTAGTTTTCTCACAAGCCTCCGTTTGTTCCACAAAACTGCAAACCTTTTTAGTTCCAACACTGCCCTCCTTTAAGTTCACACTGCCTCCTTTTAGGTGTCCACCTGCATCCTTTTAAGTTCCACCACACTGACTCCTCCTTTTAGTTTCCACACTTTCCTCTTTTAGTTCCACACCACCTGCCTCCTTTTAGTTCCCCACACGAGTGTCTCCTTTTAGTTCCACACTGCCTCCTTTTAGTTCCACAGCCTGCCTTCTTTTAGTTGCGGCACAACTGCCATCCTTGTTAGGTGGGTTTCTTCTCACTGCCTCCCTTTTAGTTTCCACACTGGGCGCCTCCTTTTATTTCCACACTGCCTCCCTGTTTAGTTCCCCACCCACACTCCCTCCTTTTAGTTTCCACACCTGCCTCCTTTTAGTTTCCACACCTGCCGGCCTCCTTTTAGTTTCTCACTTCCCTTTTAGTTTTCTCAACTGCCTCCTTTTAGTTCTCCACTGCCTCCTTTTAGTTCCACACTGCCTCTTTAGTTTCCACACTGCCTCTCCTTTTATTCCAACACTTGCTCCTTTTTAGTTCACACCTGCCTCCTTTGAGTTCCACCACACTGCCTCCTTTTAGTTCCACAACCACACGCCTCCTTTTAGTTCCACACTGCCTCCCTTTTAGTCCACACTGACCTCCTTTAAGTTCTACTAACTACACTGCCTCCTTTTAGTTCTCTAACAACTGCCCTCCTTTTTAATTCTACCTGGCCTCCTTTTAGTTTCTTCACTGCGTCCTTTTCGTTCTACAACGGCCCTCCTTTTATTCTACACACTGGCCCCTTTTTAGTTCTACACTGCCTCCTTTTAGTTGTACACTGCCTCCTTTTAGTTCCTCACTGCCTCCTATTAGTTCTACACTGCCTCCTTTTAGTTCCACACTGCCTCCTTTTAGTTCCACACTGCCTCCTTTTAGTTCCACACTGCCTCCTTTTAGTTCCACACTGCCTCCTTTTAGTTTCTCACTGCCCGTCCTTTTAATTTTCAACTCCTCCTTTTAGTTTCTCTCCACTGCCTTTCTTTTAGTTCCCACCTGCCTCCGTTAGTTCCACACTGCCTCCTTTTAGTTCCACACTGCCTCCTTTTAGTTCCACACTGCCTCCTTTTAATTCCACACTGCCTCCTTTTAGTTCCACACTGCCTCCTTTTAGTTCCACACTGCCTCCTTTTAGTTCCACACTGCCTCCTTTTAGTTCTACACTGCCTCCTTTTAGTTCTACACTGCCTCCTTTTAGTTCTACACTGCCTCCTTTTAGTTCTACACTGCCTCCTTTTAGTTCTACACTGCCTCCTTTTAGTTCTACACTGCCTCCTTTTAGTTCTACACTGCCTCCTTTTAGTTCTACACTGCCTCCTTTTAGAGTTCTACACTGCCTCCTTTTAGTTCTACACTGCCTCCCCTTTTTAAAGTGTCTACACTACTGCCTCCTTTTAGTTCTACACTGCCTCCTTTTAGTTCTACACTGCCTCCTTTTAGTTCTACACTGCCTCCTTTTAGTTCTACACTGCCTCCTTTTAGTTCTACACTGCCTCCTTTTAGTTCCACACTGCCTCCTTTTAGTTCTACACTGCCTCCTTTTAGTTTCTCACTGCCTCCTTTTAGTTTCTCACTGCCTCCTTTTAGTTCTACACTGCCTCCTTTTAGTTCCACACTGCCTCCTTTTAGTTCCACACTGCCTCCTTTTAGTTCTACACTGCCTCCTTTTAGTTTCTCACTGCCTCCTTTTAGTTCCACACTGCCTCCTTTTAGTTCCACACTGCCTCCTTTTAGTTCCACACTGCCTCCTTTTAGTTCCACACTGCCTCCTTTTAGTTCTAACAAACTGCCTCCCTTTTGTTTCCACAACTGCCTCCTTTTAGATCCACACTGCCCTCCTTTTAGTTCCACACTGCCTCCTTTTAGTTCCCCACTGCCTCCTTTTAGTTCCAACTGCCTCCTTTTAGTTCCACAACTGCCCTTGCCTCCTTTTCAGTTTCTTACACTGCCCCCCCCCCCCCCTCCCCACCCCCCTTTTAGTTTCTCACTGCCTTCCTTTTAGTTTCTCAACTGCCATCCTTTTAGCTTCTCCGCAACTGCCACTGCCTCCTTTTAGGTTCCACACTGTCCTTCTTTTAGTTCCACAACACTGCCTCCTTTTTATTTCCACACTGCAACCTTTTAGTTCCACACTGCCTCCTTTTAGTTCCACACTGCCTCCTTTTAGTTCTACACGACAACTGGCCTCCTTTAGTTCTACAACTGCCCCTTTTAGTTCCACACTGCCTCCTTTTAGTTCTACAATGCCTCCTTTTAGTTTCTCACTGCCTCCTTTTAGTTTCTCACTGCCTCCTTTTAGTTCCACACTGCCTCCTTTTATTTTCTCACTGCCTCCTTTTAGTTCCACCGCCCTCCTTTTAGGTTCCACATCCACACCGCCTCCTTTTAGTTCCCCACACTGCCTCCTTTTAGGTTCCACACTGGCCCCGTTTTAGTTTCGTCTCACAACAGCCTCCTTTTAGTTCCCACACTGCAACCTTTTAGTTCACACTGCCTCCTTTAGTTCCACAATTTTTCCACACTGCCTCCTTTAGTTCACCAACTGCCTCCCTTTTAGTCCACACTGCCCCTTTTAGTTCCACACTGCCTCCTTTTGTTCGCACACTGCCTCCTTTTAGTTCCACACTGCCTCCTTTTAGTTCCACACTGCCTCCTTTAGTTCCACACTGCCTCCTTTTAATTCCACACTGCCTCCTTTTAGTTCCACACTGCCTCCTTTTAGTTTTTCACTGCCTCCTTTTAGTTTCTCACTGCCTCCTTTTAGTTTCTCACTGCCTCCTTTTATTTTCACACTGCCTCCTTTTAGTTCCACACTGCCTCCTTTTAGTTCCACACTGCCTCCTTTTAGTTCTACACTGCCTCCTTTTAGTTTCTCACTGCCTCCTTTTAGTTTCTTTCTCTTCTCAACTGCCCCCTTTTAGTTCCACACTGCCTCCTTTTAGTTCCACACTGCCTCCTTTTAGTTCCACACTGCCTCCTTTTAGTTCCACACTGCCTCCTTTTAGTTCTACACTGCCTCCTTTTAGTTTCTCACTGCCTCCTTTTAGTTTCTCACTGCCTCCTTTTAGTTTCTCACTGCCTCCTTTTAGTTCCACACTGCCTCCTTTTAGTTCCACACTGCCTCCTTTTAGTTCCACACTGCCTCCTTTTAGTTCCACACTGCCTCCTTTTAGTTCCACACTGCCTCCTTTTAGTTCCACACTGCCTCCTTTTAGTTCCACACTGCCTCCTATTGTTCCACATACTGCCTCCTTTAAGTTCTCCAACTGTCCTCCTTTTAGTTCTAATCTGCCATCCTTTTAGTTCTACAAACACTGCTCCTTTTAGTCTACACTGCCTCCTTTTAGTTCCACACTGCCTCCTTTTAGTTCCACACTGCCTCCTTTTAGTTCTACACTGCCTCCTTTTAGTTTCTCACTGCCTCCTTTTAGTTTCTCACTGCCTCCTTTTAGTTCCACACTGCCTCCTTTTAGTTCCACACTGCCTCCTTTTAGTTCCACACTGCCTCCTTTTAGTTCCACACTGCCTCCTTTTAGTTTCTCACTGCCTCCTTTTAGTTTCTCACTGCCTCCTTTTAGTTTCTCACTGCCTCCTTTTAGTTTCTCACTGCCTCCTTTTAGTTCCACACTGCCTCCTTTTAGTTCCACACTGCCTCCTTTTAGTTCCACACTGCCTCCTTTAGTTCACACCCACTGCCTCCTTTTAATTTCCACATGCTCCTTTTAGTTCCACACTGCCTCCTTTTAGTTCCACACTGCCTCCTTTTAGTTCCACACTGCCTCCTTTTAGTTCTACACTGCCTCCTTTTAGTTCTACACTGCCTCCTTTTAGTTCTACACTGCCTCCTTTTAGTTCTACACTGCCTCCTTTTTGTTCTAACCTGCCTCCTTTAGTTTCTACAACTTGCCTCCTTTTAGTTCTACAACACTGCCTCCTTTTAGTCTACACTGCCTCCTTTAGTTTTCTCACTGCCTCCTTTAGTTCCACAACTGCCTCCTTTTTAGTTCCCCCCACTGCCTCCCTTCTAGTTCCACACTGCCTCCTTTTGAGTTCCACACTGGCCTCCTTTTAGTTCACACTAAACATAACTGCCTTCCTTTTAGTTCCAGCCCGCTCCTTTTGATCCACACTGCCTCCTTTTAGTTCCACACTGCCTCCTTTTAGTTCCACACTGCCTCCTTTTAGTTCCACACTGCCTCCTTTTAGTTCCACACTGCCTCCTTTTAGTTTCCACTGCCTCCTTTTAGTTTCTCACTGCCTCCTTTTAGTTTCTCACTGCCTCCTTTTAGTTTCTCACTGCCTCCTTTTAGTTTCCACACTGCCTCCTTTTAGTTCCACACTGCCTCCTTTTAGTTCCACACTGCCTCCTTTTAGTTCCACACTGCCTCCTTTTAGTTCCACACTGCCTCCTTTTAGTTCTACACTGCCTCCTTTTAGTTCTACACTGCCTCCTTTTAGTTCTACATTGCCTCCTTTTAGTTCTACACTGCCTCCTTTTAGTTTCTCACAGCCTCCTTGCAGTTCCACACTGCAACCTTTTAGTTTCCACACTCCTCCTTACGTTCACAACTGCCACACTGCCTCTTTTAGTTCGAACACTGCCTCCTTTTAGTTTCTTCTTCTCACTTCTCACATGCCTCCTTTTAGTTTCCTCTCACTGCCTCCTTTTAGGTTCTAAAACAACTGCCTCCTTTTTTAGTTTCCACACTGCCTCCTTTTAGTGCTACACTGGCCTCCTTTTAGTTTCTTCTCACTTGCCCCCTTTTGTTATACACTGCCCCTTTTAGTTCTCCTACCCTGCCTTCCTTTTAGTTCCACACTGCCTCCTTTTAGTTTTTCCACACTGCCTCCTTTTAGTTCTACACTGCCTCCTTTTAGTT
>JACBWV010000758.1:0-28749 GCA_013435795.1 Chlamydomonas sp. ICE-L
ATCTTTTATCTTGTACGACCAACCGCTTCAATGAGTGAGTGCGGTACACGGGGTGGGGAGGGCCATTGAAGCGGGGAAGAAGCGGCTAGAAAGATAATTGTCCTCGATATGAGC
This sequence comes from Chlamydomonas sp. ICE-L, assembly GCA_013435795.1. NCBI lineage: Eukaryota > Viridiplantae > Chlorophyta > Chlorophyceae > Chlamydomonadales > Chlamydomonadaceae > Chlamydomonas > Chlamydomonas sp. ICE-L. The sequence continues at coordinate 115 of JACBWV010000758.1, forward strand.
TCGATGTTCCTTGCAAGTGCTGGTGAAGAGCCGTTCTCTCCGGTGATCTTTGTCGGAAGAAAACGGACTAGAACACGTGTCCATGATGCCATGGGTAACAAAGTGACGAGTGCGAAGACGAGGCCTGCCACTAATGATATCATGATCGCTCCCCATGGCACACTCGTAGTAGTAGAGTATGGATTGTTGAATCTGAGGTATCTTTACTCTTTCTGAAGATCTTGCAGAGACGCGTCAGTTAGATCAAGGTTGACATGGTTCATGTTTCCGTAATTATTGGTAACAGCCAATGTCAAACACGGCGCGCGTCCCGTTCACCCTCGTCAATGAGGGCATCGATGTCCATCTCTGACGCACAAAATGACATCACTTTTGATTTCGTCACACGAGGACGGAACGTGATCGTGCAGTAACTATCATCAGCAGAATTAACAAATCCGAGCAAGTGTCGAGGACAAGGAGCATGTCATCCTCGTGGTCCCTGGTTTCACGGATGTGACGTTTTACATCCTCGCGGCACACGAATATGCCGTCTAATAACCGCTCTCCACGCATTCTGACCAACCCCGGGAACCTTGTGGAGGCATTCAAATACACGCAAAGCTCCTCCAAGCGTTTCACAGGATGCACATTCGAAATGGAACAATACACAGGTGCGTTCATGAAGCGGTCGTAAACTACAATGTTGAGGCGTTCCGTAAGGTCGCACATATCTGCATGGGATAGACTCCACCAGAACTTCTCTACCTCATCGATGCGCAATGACGTGAAAATACTTCCATTACGAAGAACACGCCAAATGTTATCCTTTAAAGTGTAAGAATTTTTGCCTTGAACTAAGAACCGATTGTAGTGAGGGACCATGATCTGATCAAATGGGTGTTTCCCATCAAGGTTACACCAATACATGTCCAGAATGTCCATGCGTCGCAACAATATCGGCGCTGCATTCAGAGAACCTACGGACGCTCCAAAAATGCGATTGATGCGAGCAGTGGGACGTATCGCATACAACTCCTTGAAGAACCCGTATTGGTACGCTCCCTTCAACCCTCCTGCCGTGAGAAAAACGTCAATGCATGGGTTTTTCGTGTACATAACTGTTAACTATTTTTGGGACACCCTGTATACAGTTGAATGATATCCCCTTAAACCAGCTACAGGTCCGGAGATTATTCGATTTCATTCATTATTGAAAATTACAGTCAGAGACCTACTTTTTCTTACTCGATTTGACGGGCTTGATACCCAGAGGGGCAATGTACGTGTCATTCAATCGCTGCATGACCAACTCCGTAGCCGACTTAAGTCGGTCGGATAAAACATTATTACTATTATTATTGTCACCATCACCTTGTCCTTCCGCAACAAGGACGCGGTCTCGTTGACGCAGCATCATAGGCAGAATCTTGATCAAGTTATCTGCTGATTCTGGAGAAGGAACGTTCGTGCACATGCGGAAGAGGTACGGATACTTCTGGGCGAATTCAGCGTACTCGATGGAAAGTAACGCCGAACTCCCTGTCGTGTTTACAAGACTACTTCCGGATACGCTAGGATTGCTACCACAATAATAATCATGAGGATCTCTGCTGACCGGATCCAGAGGATCTCTGCTAACCGGATCCAGAGGATCTCTGCTAACCTGATCCTTTTCTGGAGATCCTTTGAATGTACCTACAGCGTACGAAGAAGCGTCAACGTGCACGAACCCGTCGGGATCTGTGTTGTCGGGCTCGTTGTTTGTGTTTGAAATTATAGTTCGACCGACATCTGGTTTTTCAGAGATTGCTGGTTTAACCAGATTTATCTTAGGTTCGTAGGTCTGGCTACGGCGAATAAGATCTATAGCGATTTGGAGAATATCCTCTGACGTCTCCATTATCCTACAGTCAACGGAACAATAAAATACATGATCGTTAAACGCAAAACTTACCACTGCGGAGTTCGAACAGAAAATTCCTGTTCGTAAAGGACAGAGATGGGGAGTTGACCCCAATGATAACCCATACAGTCAGAGACAGAATTTATGGGACACCCTTACCTTTAGCTGACCCTTGGGTAGGTCAGCTAAAGGTTTTGTATCAAAGTCCCAATCCTTCGTGTCCGTCGTCCCGTATTTCAGCATTTAATCTATGTATGGAGAATTCATTGTCTTTCTTACTACATGTCCCCCGGACCCCGGATGTGTAACAAGGAATTCATAAGTTCGAGGATTTACGGGTAACTAAAAATTCAACGGAGCCACGCCTTCGAATGCAAATAATGGGGGGGTGTCAACCTTCCTTTGTATTTTCGGAACCCGTCGCGGTGAACTCCTAGCGGCATCCCAAGCACGCTGCCACCCCTACCCAAACGAAAAAAGGGACAATCCTCGTCTTCCGTGCACGGTCTGTCCCACACACCACCTGAATTCATACACGCTACACGCGTATTAAAAACACCCGAAGACGACGACGTGGAGGAGCAAACGAACCCAGACCCGAACATATCGTCCTCCACAACGGCATCCTCGTCGGACACACGGTCCGTCGGCTGATCCGAGACTATATCCACGACAAGGGTGTTCTTAACCATGTCAAACGAATCGATGCGTCCCACCAGAAAAGACTGTGTAGTAGAAGCAGAGGAGGAAGAACGCAAGCGGATTATACATGGGGAACCGCGCCACCACCGAACACGGTACCCACCCCTGTTCACTATAACCTGGGTGCGCCGCGCACGCAGGTCAACATTAACCACCGAAACTGAGTCCGATTTTTCATTTGAATCTGAATTTGAATTCTCCTCACGCAAGACCCAGTGTGTCGTCAACAGCCAGGTGGAAGAGGTCACATCCAACACATAGTAAGACCCATTCCTCCTCGCATCAACCTGTTGCTCTAGGACAACGACGTCACCAGCACGGACAATGGCGCTGTCGCCACCCACAGAAGCAAGCCACGTACGGTGACGGTCCACACGCCGCCCCCGGTGAAACAATAACTCCGTGCGCACCAAACGCATCTCGAGATTCGAAGGAGGCACAATCAGTAATGGAGTGTCGTATGAGTCATAATAACCTCCAATAGAATCAGGACGACGACGACCTTCACCAACATCAAACGTCTCGGTCGTTTTTTCTTGGGACACGGACCCACCCATCAGCTTCTCGTTCGCATGCGCAAGCGCATCCTTCACAGCAGGAGAAATCTTTAAAGACTCTTGCCAAAGAGTTAAGTTCGTCATGCCCACGTGGTCGGCACCATCCTCGCTATTAGACAGAGACAGGAATGTTGATCTGATGATAGGCGCGGACAAAGCAGGGTCAGCACTCAATACAGGAACTGAAGCCGAAGTCGATGCGGAGCCAGAAGCAGACGTCGATGCGGAGCCAGAAGCAGACGTCGATACAGAGCCAGAAGCCGAAGTCGATGCAGAGCCAGAAGCAGACGTCGATGCGGAGCCAGAAGCCGAAGTCGATGCGGAGCCAGAAGCCGAAGTCGATGCGGAGCCAGAAGCCGAAGTCGATGCGGATTCATAAGCAGACGTAGAGATGCTTGGTGGCGTGAGTATGGACGTATAGCTCTTGAACACCGCCATCACTCGGGTCGATGGCTCTACTCCGATACGGGCATCAGGCAGAATGTTCTTCACATCGACATCGGATGGGAGCACAGACGGAGACACCGCCATCAAATCAGCCGTGTCATCAACGTCCGTGTACTGCAAACACCTAACACCAGCGCTAGTGTTGCTACCCATTGCATTCACCGTCACACGAATGAACTCAGGAGACCCCCATACTGCCAGAACGTCGTATTTATGAAGTTTAGATGAAGTATCAGCAGTCAGAGTCGGATCTATATTTCTAGGTGCGGTAATTAGTGTCATTGCGGGCACAACAGGTTTCGTGTTATTTTGGCGTTGCATTAGCTTCTCGAGAATACTCACAGCTCCAGCGGAAACTTGCCCCACACAATGGACAACTAGGGATGATGACCCCTTCTCGGCGGCAATTCCACGGAGCGTCGATGAGGATGACGCAAAAGACATCGAGGGGCCCGCAAACAACAACAAGACGCTGTAAGAGTCGAACAAGGTAACGACCAAAAGTGAACCTGTAGGCAAAGATATCGAAGCGGAGAGAGCATCCGCAACGATCAATCTGCTATATGTGACGTGAGTGTACCCACGTTCTTTTTCGAGTTTTTGAAGCGCATCAGGTCCCTTCGAACCACGGACAACCGTAAGACCATAAGCATCCAATGGGGCCAACACAGACATGACGTCTGTCGTAATTGACTCTTCAATGTCATCGATAAACACACGATGCGAAGGCTGGGTATGAACGACAGACAAGTACTTCTGGTTGTTAGAGGAGGATTCTTCGAATGTCTCACGATATCTTGCCCCTAACATCCTCTGGTAGTGTAATGCAATCAGTAATGCAATAATGACGATAGCTAAAATAATAGACCCGGAGAATATCCCCGTACGAATGTTGCATGTCTTTTGGGATCTCATATTTTTCCCAACCCATAAACCTTATGCATTTTTTTTGGACAACAACCAAGTATCCAAGAAAATGTTACTTCTTGAGACTCTCCACAAGGGCGCGGACCTCAGACTCCAGTGCGCCGATTCGCTTGTTCTGGCTCTGCAATGTAGCGAAGGCGATAGCGTTAATCTGATCAGTGCGAACCATCTTGAAGTCATCCACACGTGTTCCCAACACGAAGAGGACGTCCTCGTCCTCAATACCAGGCATCGCGATAGAAGACAAAACGGTCACCAGGTCACCCTCACGACGCAATACGGTCACGAAGAAAGTCTCGCCACCCTGGGCACGGCACTTAAGCACTGCATCATCGACGATGCGCGCGTTCGTCTCAGCGGAGAGAGACACATTAGATATGGAGACCACACACTCCCTGTCGTCACGAGAAACAATTGGGAGGGAGCTATAAATGTCTGTCACGAAAGCCGAGGTCGTGCTCACGCAATCAGGAGCCACGCTCTCGACCTCCTGAGCGATGAAACCGACCATGGAACCAGGGTGCTCCACGGTGTCAACGTACTCGAATCGCTTCACAGACAGACGCTCAATCAAGTCGTCCGCAACATAAGCCTCAATTCCGTTCTTGATACGGGCGTCTGAGAAGACAACGAACTCTGAGGCGATCACCTTCGCAGAACAGTTCATGGAAACACCGTCCACACTACTCTGCACGTCCACGGGGTAGCCAGGCTCGTGAATACCCACACCCACACGCCCGTCGAAAGCAGCAGTTCTACGCACAAACAGACCGTCCTCTATCACGACGTCACCCTGAACGTCAAGGTGAACGTTAGAAAACTCGGGGGCAAGGGCGTTAGGCAGAGAAGGAGCATTCGAGTTCATGTTCGAGCCAACTAACAAAGCGCCGCCAACAAAAGCGTTAGAACGCAAGGCAAGAGAACTGTTTAGGGCAGTGTCTCCATTGACCTCGAAAAGGACAGACCCCAATGCAACGTTTGAAGAAGCCATCGGTAATGTACCGGAAAGAACGGTGGTCGTGTTGGATGAGATTGATCCCGCGTCAGTGTGGAAGTTGGAATGTCCTCCGCTGATGACCACTGACTTAAGAACTGCGCTATTTCCTGTCAGACTCCCTATGACGGACAATGAGCCGTCGACCATCGAGGAGCCGGTGGTGAAAAGGTTTCTGGCAACAACGTCACCCCCCGCGCAGGAGATAAACTCGTCCCATGCAAGCGGGAGATTCCTGTTGGCAGTGCCAGGGACGGATTTCTCCAAGGCGAGGTTGTCGACAATTGCACCACTGCCCAACAGCTGCACCTTGTTGAGGATACCGGTGCCGGTTGTGTAGGTAGTAGAACTCGCCCACACGTCGCCGCGGAAGACGGAAGCGCCTGCAACTCCTGCCACACAGTCAGATCGCACGCCCCTGAAGAAGGACTCGTTGCTGTTCACGTAGACGCCATCAATTGCGCGCACAGATCCCACCACGTCTAGCTCGTGCGATGGATTAGAGGTGCCCATGCCGACGAATTTGTTCGATGTATACATTGACACCAAGCCTGAGGTGTTGCTCAATGAGAATGCGAGGTTGTTTGACTGGTACACTAGCAACGCGTCGGTGGCGGTTGAGGGGCCGCTGAATGCGGCGTTCGAGTTGATGTAGTTGCCCCACTGGTTGGAGTTCCAGCCACTGAAAGCGGCCCTATTTTGGTAGATCTGTCCTGAGAAGTTGATGTCACCTTTAATGTCTACGGTATACTCCGCATTGCTGGTAGGGAACATGTTAATACCAAAGTTGTTGGAGCTTGCGGACAGAGTCGCTGATCCTCCCAAGTTGCTCAGAGTCACAGTGGACTCTCCGTTGTACAGGGTCGCCGATGAAAACAGGTGAAGCTCGTTGGAGAGCGTGCTAGTTCCCATCAAGTTGCTGTTCACATCTAGGATACCCTCCACCAACAAGTTGCTGCGAATCTCCTCGGACGAGTAGATGACGATGTTGCTCAGGTTGTAAGTGATAGAGTCCACACGCAGTTCACCAAGGATGGTCACGTTGCTCAGGAAGCTTGCGGAGCTGGTCACGGCCATTGTGTTGGAGAAAGTCGAGGCACCGGTCACGAACAGGGAGTTGTCGAGAACAGTGGCCCCGTCGACCGTTAGGGTGTTGGACAGAGTGGATGCCCCGATCACCAGAAGGGAGTTGTCGACAGTGGCTGCTCCGGACACAGTGAGGGAATTGGAGAGCGTGGATGCTCCGGTCACAAACAGGGAGTTGTCGAGAATAGTGGCACCGTCGACAGTTAGGGTATTGGAGAGGGTGGACGTTCCCATCACGAGGAGGTCATTCTGAAGACTGGCGGGGCCGTACACGTCGACGGAGTTGGACAAAGTGGATTCCCCGGTCACGAACAGGGTATTGTCGAGGGTGGTGGCACCGTCCACAATGAGGGTGTTGGAGAGGGTGGATGCGCCGGTCACAAACAGGGAGTTGTCGAGAATAGTGGCACCGTCGACAGTTAGGATGTTGGAGAGGGTGGATGCTCCTGCGACGAAGAGGTCATTCCGAAAACTGGCTGGACCGTACACGTCAACAGAGTTTGACAGGGTGGATGCCCCGGTCACGAACAGGGTATTGTCGAGAATAGTTGCTCCGTCCACAATGAGGGTGTTGGAGAGGGTGGATGCACCGGTCACCTCGAGTGCGTCCCCAAATGTGGTGACTCCTTGAACCGCAAAGTTGCTCGTCACGTAAACGTCATTGCAGAATGACGCCACCCCATCCACCTGGAGACCGGACTTCGCTACCAAGTTGCTATAGACATCCAGAGTATCTTTGATTATGACCGCGCCTTCGAATGTCTGCGCACCACCAGATCCTAGGAAGAATGTGTTGCCTGTAACGATCAAGTCGTTGGACATGGTGGTTACCCCCTGTATAAAAACGTTGCTATCGACAGTCAAGTCGTCGCCAATCAAGGTTTTGCCACCCAAGAACACGTTGCTCCGCGCGTCCAGGACACCCTCCACAAGCAAGTTGCTGCGCAACTCCTCGGATGCAAAGACAACGATGTTGCTCACATTGTAGGTGACGGTGTCAACGCTGGGCTGCCCGAGGACAGTCACGTTACTAAGGAAGGTGGAACTGTTCGCGAAAGAGACCTCGTTGGAAAACGTGGACGCACCCATGACCAGCAGGGTGTCGTCCAAAATGGTAGCACCGTCCACCGTTAGGGAATTGGAAAGGGTGGCAGCACCAGTCACCATTAGGGTATTATCCAATGTAGTAGCGCCGTCAACAATCAGAGAATTGGAGAGGGTGGATGCACCGGTCACCAACAAAGTGTTGGCAAGAGTGGCAGATCCGCCAACTATTAGGAAATTTGAAAGGGTGGCAGCACCAGTTACCAGTAGGGTATTATCGAGGGTGGTGACTCAGTCAACAGTCAGAGAATTGGAAAGGGTGGCAGCACCAGTTACCAGTAGGGTATTATCGAGGGTGGTGGCTCCGTCAACAGTCAGAGAATTGGAAAGGGTGGCAGCACCATTTACCAGTAGGGTGTCCTGCAAGGTGGTTGATAGCCCGACATCTAGCGTCTCTCTGATTGTGACGTTAGATGACACGTTGATGGACCCGTTCACGTCAAGTTCTTGGGTCGGGTTGGGGGTGTTAACACCCAAGTAGGTCCCTGAAGACCAGATGTTTGCCTTACCTGTAGCATTGGACATGGACACATTGGACCCCAGCTGGGCCCTGCCGCTCATGGTGAAGTTATTGACGTACATACTTTCCCATCGAGATGCATCAGATCCGAAGGTCACGTTGCATGTCGATGCTGGGATGATGGACCCTGTGGTGTACATTACATCCCCCTGTGCGGAGAGCTGCACTCCGCCTGAGTCGTTCATCATGGACAACTTGGCATCCCTCACTGTGACCTCGGTTTGCTCAAACAAAACTAGCGCATAATTATTGCTTTGTGTTCCTACCAGAATCTTTTGAGAAGAGCCTCCGTTGATACCGTGGATCAGCAAATCTCCAACTGCAGAGTTAGTGAACTGATATCCTGAAAATGGAGCGATCGTTAATGTCGCCAAAGGTATCCCAGTCGCCATAGTTTTGTTTTAGTGGTTGTAATAGTTCATAATAATTTATTTAGCCTGTGGAAGAATTTACTTGATGGGAAGATGCACAACGGAGCCGAACTTCCTCTTCTTCGTTGATTTTGTCTGTAATTTACCTCCACTACACTGCTCACACATTTGAGAGAGCGTCTCGCAGATCTTCGCGCGGTCCCAGTTATACTTCCGTTTCAGGTCGGTCGAGTGCAACATTTGACGCGCTATGTCTTCCAGCTCGTCATCGTTCATCGAACCCGGGTCTACCTTCTCAGTGATGAAAATATGTCGTAGCATGGTCACTCCCGTCGCACGTCCGAACAGACGAGAAAACACGCTCTGCACCCACCGTCCGTACGCATTGTTCGAGGCGAACGGTCGGTTGTATCCGCGGCGGGTCACGAACACGTAGTCGCGCGGCCAGTGACGCAGACTGTCCAGGAGGTCTGCGGTGGCGCTATGAGGAAGATCCGTCTCGACACGACCGTAGGACGCGGACGTCTTGTACTTGTTCAATACGATGTAGGCGGTGGCATTAACGGATGACGCAGAAGACGCCCGGCGCAATACCAGGTAGTTTTCTGAAGACAAACGAGGGTCCGTGTCCTCGTAGATGCGCAAAGCTCCCATGTCAGCGCGTTTAGGAGGCATCGAAAGGACGAATGACAACAACAAAATGTCAAGGGAATCTTGAAGAGTAGTGTTAGTAACATCTCCGCCCTTCAGCTCTTGGTACTTGGAATCGATTTGGTCGAGGCCGACGTACTTCTCGAGTTGCCGCTCCGAAGGCATGTGCTGTTTGTAACGAGACTCTTGAAACGCGTGAGCATGTCCGTGAAATTCTGTCCAACGAGCACGTGCAGATGCAGCGCGGGGGTCGTCACGCAAGGAAGGAGTGTACCTCAGAAAGGCCAATATGGCGGTCAAAAAGTTACGTCGCGTAGACATGTTAGAGTAACGCACACGCAACACGTCGTACACAGCGTCGATGTCAACTACCGTTGTGAAAGATGAATTCTTCGGAGATGATGATACCACTGTCAGCATGAATTGCGGTGCTCTCACGCGTTTTATGACTTGGTGACTACTTATGTACTTCCTTAGAACTATCGGTCCTGACAGTACTATGTCAGCTTACTGTTGACTGCGTCATCGGTTCTTCTGACACGCGCTGTCTAACCTGTACCCTGATCAGGTTCCAGGCTACCGCCCCCCTTTCCTCCGCTGGTGTCCCTTTATGGTTCCACTATCTTTTGTAATATTTATTCTCGTCTCCGCATTTATAGATTGGCGTGCTGCACACACTAAGTCCACTCTCCGGAGTGTTATCCAAGCTGATATTATATAATATATTATATGGTTCGAAACGCTGCGGATTAAGTATGGTATCCTGATATACAACCAGCAACCTGTTGAGTACTGGTCCTGTCTAGAGGAATATAGGCAGCTAGATATTCTTAACATAGCGCTCCCTCAGTCGGATTCCAGGCATCCTGGTTGGTCCCGGACCGCTCCTCAGTTTCCTGCTAATGCTGCATTTCAGCGGCGGCAGAAGACTGGTGGTGGTTCTGAGTCGAACAAGAGGCGCCTGGAATGCACCTGGGGACCATGCCCCCACAAGGATGGTCACTCGGAGGACCGTTGCTGGACGAAGTTCCCTGCCCTGCGAAGGGTCCCTGGTCGTGCAGAACCAACGCTTCCTTCACCGTTGCCTGCTAACCTGGCCCTTCCAGGTCACCTTACTCCAAAGCAATTGTCTTCCTTGCAGGCTCAAATTGATGGGTTTGCTATGCAGAAGTAGCAGGTAAGCCCTGTCCTATTCTCCTGCACCTCTAGGTTCTCAAATGTGTGTAGTCCGAGCCTGTCTGAGGGTGTCTGGCATGTGGATTCTGGAGCTGGAATGTCCATCACAGGTGATAGATCTTTGTTCACTGTGTTTGATGTTCCACTGAATCTGCCATCAGTTCGATTTGGTGATGGTGTGGTTCAACGGGCAGTAGGTAAGGGATCCATTGAGTTATGTAGTGATTGGTTACCAACACCAATCATTCTAACTAATGTTCTCTACATACCTCACTGTCCGGTGAACCTCCTGTCAGTAAATGCTGTGGCTCATTCTCTCCACTGCAAGATTTCTTTTGATAGTATTAGTTGCACTGCCACTCAGGGCTCTTCTATTCTCTGGTCCTTCCCTGCCTCCATTGATGGTGTTTACAAGTTTGCATGTAGGCCTTGTTACACCACCAGTGGCTGTTCGTTTGGTGCTGACAATTACCCAGCTTTTGCACTTGATGTTGATGAGGACGGTGGAGTTGTTATCCCTACCACTCCTGAATGGCTGTGGCATAGGCGGCTGGGTCACCCCGGCTATGATGCCATGCACAGACTTGTCAAGAAGGGTATGGTTAAGAACTTACCCCTCTCACTCAACCAGGTCCAAAAACTGGCTAAGATCTCTTGTGATGCTTGTCAAAAGGCTAAGGGCAAACGTCTCCCTTTTCCTAAAGCAAGCACTACTCCGATCAATGCACCTCTCCAACGCCTTCACTTGGACATCATGGGGCCAGTTCATATTAGAGGTCTGCGTGGGGAGTTTTATATTCTGTGCCTCACAGACCAACACTCTGGCTATGCTGAAGTGTTGTGCTTGAGGACCAGGGATGAAGCTCCCTTAGCAGTTCAGACTATCATCCTCAGATGGATGAATCAGCTGCACGGGTTTGCCTTTAAGTGCCTGAGGTCTGACAGGGCTAAGGAGTTTATAGTAAAGTGGTTTGAGGATTGGCTGATATCGGTTGGGGCAGTGCATGAGTTATCTTTGGCATACACTGCACAGCAGAATGCAACTGTGGAGAGGTACAATGGGGTCTTACAGTCTATAGCTAGGAGCATCCACCTGGAGTCTAAGCTAACTAAGTCTTTCTGGCCCTATGCCTTCCTAGCTGCGTGTTACCTTCGTAATCGCTTGCCCAATCAGGGAGATAAGACTCCTCATGAGCTTTTCTTTGGGGTTCAGCCTGATGTGTCGATGTTGCGCGTGTTTGGATGCCCTTGCTACGTTACGTTAGTCAATGGGAAGAAGCGCAACAAGCTGGACGAAAGGGCGTTATCTGGTAGACTGGTTGGGTATTCCCTGGTGAGTAAGGGTTATTTTGTTTGGGTTCCTAAGTTGCGCCAGGTAGTAGAGAGTCGTGATGTACTCTTCTATGAGCAGTTTGATCATAACTGTATTCCTGGGCTATCTCCCTATGACGGGTCGCCGTATGTCTCTCGCATCCCTGCCGCTATCAACGGACATATGCCTGTGCCTACGGTTAATTCCCTTGACCCTTTGCTAACCCCAATTGTCGACCGCTGCCCTGATCATGGGATGACCTTGCGTCCCAGGTCAGGGGCTGATGGTGCTGTCTTGTGTGTGAAGGCACTGGGCGGGCGAGATTCTGCAGTTCTTTCAGATAAAATCTTAGCCGAATCGCAGGGGGTCGCCAGGCCCTCCTCTGCGCCACATTTCGTCGGTGAAGATTTAGGATTACGACAGCCTTCGATCATAGTGGTACCTGGATCAGGTCCATTGACTAATAGTCGCCAACCTCCGACCACCTCGGATGGCTCGCGGGTGTCGTTCATTCAGACGCCTCCTGTCGTCCCTGGTGGATTACTCGGGTCAAGCCCATGTGATGATGTAGCCGTTGCCGATAGTGCAAGTGATGATCTGGAACACTGGTCGGGTTCCGATACTGCGTATGGCTGGGGTGTTCCGGTCGACCCAGGCTTCGTTGAAATAGAGGCAAATAAGGCCGGCCCTGTTCAACCAGGCAGTAGTTCTGCACTGGGGGCTATACTACCGGTTACTGCTGATACTGCTGATATCCCCGCTGCTCATGTACAAGTACACTGCTTGTACGTGGGAGCATACATTTCCACTTCCACTGAACTGACCTTCAAAGCTGCCATGCTTCCCACCAACCCTGACAGGGATCAATGGCTCCTTGCTATGAAGGATGAGATGGCGTCCCTACATGCCCATGGCACTTGGGCGCTCACTCCACTGCCTCCTAAACAGAGGGTCCTGTCTGGCAGGTGGTTATTTGTGAAGAAGGTTGGGGTTGATGGTTCTATTCGCTTCAAGGCACGTTTTGTGGTTCGTGGTTTTCTGCAGCGTCCTGGGTTGGATTTTCATAATGTATAAGCCCCCGTTTCTTCTAAAGCAGGTCTGAGGGTGCTCCTGGCTGCCATCACTCATAGGAAAATGTTTGTTCGGCAGCTGGACATCAAGACTGCATTTCTGAATGCTCCCCTTGAACCTGGTCTGGACCTGTACTGCCACCAGCCTGAGGGCTTTAAGGTACTTGGTCCTAACGGTGTTCCCCTTGTGTGCAAGCTGATCAAGTCCCTTTATGGTTTGAAACAGGCGCCCAGGGCTTGGAGTATGGATGTCAAGCGGGTTTTGGTTGCACATGGTTTTATTATGTGCAAGGCGGAACCTGCTCTGTATTTTAGGAGGGATTCTAATGGTGGGTGGAGCTATGTCCTAACCTATGTTGATGATTTTATCTGTGCTTTTAGTGAGCTGGATAGGTATGTTTTGCTGATCAAGGCTATGGAGAAAGCTGGCTGGGAGGTCAAAGAGATGGGTGTGCCGGTTCAGTTCCTCTCCTTGGACATGGCTTGTACACTTGACTCTGACGGCAGGTGTGTTCAGATCAACCTCTCCCAGCACTCCTACATTGTTGATCTGGTGGAGCAGTTTGGTCTGACTGCTGCTGCCAAGCCCAGGTTTGGTGCCCCCATGGACAAGTCCACCGTCACTGACCCACCTGGAGAACCCCTGTCCTCTAATAGCCAGTACCTCTCTCTTGTTGGTGCTTTGCTATACCTGGCTACTTGCACCAGGCCTGATATTGCCTTTGCTGTGAGCTACCTGTCCAGGTTTTCTGCTCACCCTACCGTCCCCCTGTGGGGGGCAGCCAAGCGTTTGCTTTTGTATTTGAGGTCACATTCCCACCTGGGACTCACTTACACACACAGCCCTGATTTCTCTTTTACTGTCTTTAGTGACTCATCCTTTGCTGATGATGGGTCTGACAGGAGATCTTAGACTGGCTTTGCTGTCCTGGCTGGAGGGTGCATAGTGAACTGGATGAGCAAGAGGCAGCCTACAGTTGCCATTAGCTCTTGTGAGGCTGAGTATCAGGCCCTGTCTCAGGCTGCCAGGGAGGTGCAATGGTTGAAGAAGTTGAGGGTGGATCTGGGTCTGCCTTGTGATTTAGTTACCATTCAGGGTGACAACATAGGGTCTCTGAGATGGGCCAATGACTGGCAGCTCCTCCCTCGCAGCAAGCACATTGATGTTATTCATCACTACATCAAGGAGCTGGTGGAGGACGGTTCACTAGATGTTGCCTATGTTAACACCAAGGACAACTGTGCTGACCCCTTCACCAAGCCCCTTGATCCTGCTGTGTTCTGGAGGTCTATGCGGATGCTTGGGATGACCGCTTCTTCTTAGGGTATCTAATTTTTTTTTTTGGTTACATCGGTTTCTTTGGTTATTATTGTTTGGCATTAGGTTCCTATTCCCGGATCGGGTTTTCTATACCGTTGTTACCCATCTTTGATATTCGGTTTTCATCCTTTTCTAACTTGGCAAATTTTGGTTTTTGCCGTGTTTCATTCCTTCCTATAAACCTTTGGGTTTCCATTTGAAGTTCTCTCGAGTTTTCGGAGTTCTTTGATTTTTTTTTTTCAATCTGTTACACATAGTTCTATGTCACCAGTGCCATATGTGGAGAAGTAGTATTGTATGTCACCTGTGTCATAGGTGGAGTGTCAGCATGAATTGCGGTGCTCTCACGCGTTTTATGACTTGGTGACTACTTATGTACTTCCTTAGAACTATCGGTCCTGACAGTACTATGTCAGCTTACTGTTGACTGCGTCATCGGTTCTTCTGACACGCGCTGTCTAACCTGTACCCTGATCAGGTTCCAGGCTACCGCCCCCCTTTCCTCCGCTGGTGTCCCTTTATGGTTCCACTATCTTTTGTAATATTTATTCTCGTCTCCGCATTTATAGATTGGCGTGCTGCACACACTAAGTCCACTCTCCGGAGTGTTATCCAAGCTGATAACCACCAAAGACTTCTTCGCAGATGACTTCTTCGCAGATGACTTCTTCGCAACAGAACGTCCGCCAAGAACTATTATATCCAAGCTCAATTCAGGGAACACAGATGTTTCCAAAGTAGACAATCGGTTAAGGTAGTTGGAGATAGAGCTCTCACTAACACCCTCTGATAATGCGAAGGAACGGAACTCGGACCGTAGATCACGGTCAGTCTTGGAATTAGAAGGATTCTTCATCTTACAATTTGTTTGTTTTTATTTTGTATGTTGGACGAGTCAATTCTTTACACACAATCCATTCAAAATTAATCAACATTGTTCAGGACGATGGGGGAGGTGACATCGCACGCAATGTCATAGCACGCAATGTCATCGCATCCGCTATCGATCAATGAAAACATGCCCTTCACGACCATCTGCAACTTCTCCGTGTCCGTCGCATTAGGACATGTAACGTCCTCAATAACGCCCTTCAAAACATTGATCACACTACGCAAAACTTGGTTCCGAGCAGTCATAATCTCCAAAGAGTTACCGATAGAAACCGCAGTCGCGTCTTAAACCATGTCCACGTCGCGACTCCCTGTTTCAATGCCAGAAGATGACGAAGAAGCCCCTGCACGCTTCTCAACCAACCACAACTTGCGGAGACGCTTCCACTCCCGACGAACCATTTCAGCAAGTTCGTCGCACTCCGATTCACCAATATCTGCACGCGCATCCACAGAACGCTCCATAAGGAACAAAAGAGCCGTCTTAGGCTTAGTGTTGTCCATGGAGGTGAGACGAATCCATTCGGTAACGTCGTTCTTCACAAGCGTCTGGTAGGAACGAAGGGTAGTCTCTTCACGGTCCAGGTTCAGAGAACGCAGCAAACGGGAATGTGCGATCTCATACTCGCGGTTCTTTGTAGACAACAACTCTGAAACGGTGGTCAGCTTCATTTTAACGTAATCAAAGGATGCGATCGTATCCTATTTGTATTTTTATTGTCGAAGATTCTTTATACCGTCTATGTGGAGTGCGTCTGGAAAATCCACTTTTTTCCAACACGTGAAAGTAGTAAAACACCAAACAATATGTCAGCGATCCCCGCTACACACAACAGGCAGCTCTCCCTCGTGTACAACAGGTACTCCACAGATCTTCTTGCGGAACTGCAGGAGTTCGACAAGACGGTCGGTCAAGAGGAATCAACTAACCATGCCTCAACGGAAGAGGACGCAGCAATACGCAGAGCGGCCACAAACATGGATCAAGAGAAACTTAAGACCGTGCACGACTCCTTCGAGTTCTATCCTGGAATCAGTGCAGGTAGGGCCCTAGCTATCGCAACGTCCACACAAGACAAGAGCAAGGTGCGAGTGTACCTCACAGTCCTAGCAACACTGTGCCTCACATGGACTAAGATTGATGACCCAACGAAGACACTAGATGGAGAAGCACTCTTGAAAGTGGTCCTAGACAACATATCAAAAATCCAGCAAAAGGCTAATGATGATGGTGATAATAATGATAAAAATACCAATACTAAGACCTGCGCCAGTAATTTCATAGGTGACGACATAGACGACCTGGATGTACGAGAGATGCTCAAGAGATTAGCAAACGAAGTCGCGAAGGATGATGACGGCAATGATGATGGTACAGAAGGCATGGACGCGGTCTTCCAGGCGCTAATGGGCGGTAACAGCAAGATAGGGAAAATCACAAAGGAAATCGCAAACGATATCGACATATCCAGTATTGCGGAATCGCTCTCAGGAGGAGATTGTGGTAACGGACAACTCAATATCTCAAAACTATTCGAAAACAATGGGCTCCTCGGAAACATAGTCAGCTCAGTTAGTTCAAAGATCCAACAACAAATGGCTAACGGAGACGCAGACTTGGTAGGCGAGGCGATGGGCATCATGTCATCCTTCGGGAAATGTAACTCCTTCGCCAACGCAAACAAGAACAACAAGAGCAAGAGCAAGAGCAAGAATCTCGATAAATCGATTTCGACATCAACAAGAAAGAACAATCACAACAATGCCGGGAACGCCCCGATGATGCCACCAGGAATGGGTGATTTCATGGCCGAAATGTTCAAGTCACTCAACACCAACAACATGAAGAAGTAATGACTTGAATACAGTCAACGGAATACTAAAATGAAACCGCTTCGTGTACGGCACACCTTACGGTGTAACCTAATGGTGTAGAAATCCAGGGCAGTGGAACACCAATACGATTTTGAATTAACAAATTGCAAGATGTTAACGAGAATATCGTGGTTCTTTTTTAGATCACAGCTCTCCATCCTGCAGACTCCGTATCGTTCTTTTGTCGGTACTTTCAAGAGTGTCCATTGAAGGACCAGCCGCACTTAAGCGATCACCTCTTCCCCGGTACCGTGGCCCAAAAGAACACGGGGTCTTTGTTGATGTGCAATGCGTCATGAAAGGAGGTTTCTTTGCTGGACGGGCCATTTTGTAGGACCATCCACTCATACACTATAACGTCTGTCGACGCCTTATACCGTTTATTGGGATGTTTCATTTTACTGTTCCGCCGACTGTAGAGAAAGTTTAATTTGTTGGTGAACAAAACCCGGAAAAAATCCAAGAAACACACCGGAGGGGTGGCTTAGCCACCTCTCTTGTCGATGTCAACAAATCGATCAAACGATACCCTGAGGTACGAGGACTGCGATTCTCTCCAGAAACCAGTATTTACCCTGACCGGGACCGCTCCTCTGCTCTCACAATCGCAAGGCTGCAATGCATGGAACTGGTGGGTCTAGGGAGACCGCTTCCATTTTCCCGGTGCAAGTCTGCGTGTTGTTGACGGGCTACACAAGGCACACACTCAGGTGTGGCCGTACACGAAGCGGTTTCATTAAATAAAATTTAGCGGACCTCGTTATTCAACGACCAGACGGAAAAACGGAATAGACAATACAACGTTTAAGGTGTTGAACAAAATGTCCTTCATTGCACGCATCCCTATCAATGGGTCATACCTGTACCTGAAGAACCTCTTATCTTTCACGACCAACCCGATCGAAACAGCAAGAATGCTCATTACAACATTAGACGCGCAATAGTCAACCACAATGGCAACCCAAAGATTGCGTTTGATCATCGGATCCACAGGATCCGAAAGCAACCAGTCAACAATTAAAAGGACTACGAACAACAAAGCATTGAATGCAAGGTCAAACAATAAAAACAAGGCAACGAAATACAAAGGGGATGGAGAGTACGACGTCGTAGGATCGCTCTCGATCCGACGCTGAAACATAAAGTACGCACACCGCAAAGACATCCAAATGAAGAAAACACGAACGACCTTGATCACGTACGATACCAGAAACACCTGGGACATCAACACGTCAACCCATGACAACGTGCCCCGAATGTGCACGTCTATAATCCAATTCCCCTTCTTCTAAACCCAATCGATGAAATTACCAAACAACTTCATAACCATCTTCTCCTGCTTCTCGTCCAAACGCACGATCATTGCCCCGTTAGTGACATTCGTCGTAACCACCAGCGTGTTGTCCACATCCGATATGATCACCTGAATCACACTCTCATTGATGTACTCCACGATTTTGTCACGCGTTTCAAGGTACATCGTAACAAGTTTCCGAGACAGCTCGTCACCGATTTCAGGATTCTGTTGCATCTTCTCATCCCAATACATCACGTAAGCCAAGGCGTCTCGATGCTGCTCAAGAATGAAAGACGTGTTCTCCTCCAGAAAAGTATTCACGATATTCTGCAAGGTAGAAATGTACGACTTGTAAGCGGCAACCTTCATTTCACGGGCGGACTGCATATTCAACAACCTGTTCCCATCATTCGTCGTCCTATCCAAAGCAGCCTGCTTGTCCAACACACTCAAACGAGAAATGAGTTGGCCCTTGGCATTATCGATGCCACCGGAAAGAAGCTTGTTTTCACTGATCTTCTCATAGAAACCACTCAACTGGTTCACGTACGTATCAAGGAATTCGTCGTCAATACGACGGTGCATCAACCCACCCGACTTCTTAATCCACGTCAGATTACGAGAGAGAGTCTTCAACTTGTTGTACTCGTCAAAAATAGACTTGGGGGCATCCGCAGAAGAACTCGTAGTCTCTTTGTAAGAACCGAGATCCTCAATCTTCAAACGATCCATAACCCCCTGCTTTTTCTTCGCCACCTCTAAGAACTTCTTCAACTTAGAAACAACCTCATCAACATCGAGCAGAAGACCCACGTACTGCAAATCCTTCGTCGCCTCGAAAATATACGTCAAGTCCTCGATGTGCTGTTGGAGAACACCGATATTGTCCCCTCCAGCGGGACCCTTTGTTTTATTCTGCCGAACAACAAGATTATGGAGCTCATCTTTCATCTTGTTCGTACCGTCTCGGACAAGGTTCGCAGTGGCGTCCAAAGGCTCCTTCACCAAGGACACAAACGTGTCGGGACTCAACAACTGATCGATATCCCCGCTTTCTTTATTTCTACCCCCCTTGTGTTCGGTAAGGTCCCTGAGTTTGTAAGGCTTATCCGCATTTGGTTTTTCGCATTTGGTTTTTCGAAGCATCCGATGTCGTTGGGGACACCATTGCCCCACCCCACCCCACACTCCGGGGATTGGACATCGATACAAAACTATAATAGTTACTCTCAAATGAGTTGATCAACACCTCAACCTCCTTCAGTTTCTGCGCGCTATCGCGGATCTTCTTCACGGAGGCAGCTTTATCATCCAAGAAACCCTTCCACCGGGCCAGGACATCCGAGAAGACTGCCGCATTCGATGCTGAATAATCAACCAAAGCAGTCTTCGTCGCGTCCGGCAACATCGTCGTGCGCGGAATCCCCTCGATCGTGCGAATGAGGGTAGAGAGTCGGCTAGAGACCTCCGCTGAGGAGGCAGACGAAACGGCTTTCAATGACTCGACGATAGCCACCACAAGCGAAGTCTTGCTCACAAGGTTGCGAATGGTCGTCGTTCTCTGCCCACCCACACCTGCTGCCACCGGAATCTGCGTCTTGGAAGAAGAGTTGCCATTAGAATACGGAGCAGATGGGGGAGAAGAACTCTTAGCTTCGTTATTAATCAATGCTAATTTTGGATCCCCAACCCAGGGACCCAAAAACGGACGATTGCTCCCGAGCGCGGGTGCAGAGGATGCCGTAGGAGGTTTTGACGGGTAGGGGGAGGCCGACATCGCACTTTACTTATTACTTGTACATCTCAAAAAAAAGGCGGTACCTTGACGAATTCAATTTTTTTTTTTGTAACATTTTGTACATACAAATGGCGTCTTTTATTCGATTAAGCGAGGTCGCGAATCAGGCTACATCGACGTCGAACAAGGTGAACGATAGCCACCCGCCCATCAAGGGGGTGAGAGTGCTCTCCGGAACTTCCAACGCGCCGACGCTGGCCTTCTTGAACGATACGGACACAGGCATTTACAATGTCTCTCCAAACAACATCGGTATCGTCACAGGCGGAGTGAAAAGGGTCACCGTGGATAGCGAAGGTTTGTCCGTGGATAAGGACATCGTCGCCTCGTCCAACATCTCCTCTGTTAATGGTACTTTCAGCGGGAACGCAAGCGTTGGTAATAATTTTAGCACCAACACAATTCGCACTAGCACAGGTAGTCGCAACGCACCAGCATACTCTTTCAAAACCGATTCAAATACCGGCATATTTTCCCCAGGTATTGGGTTTTATGGAATCACCACTGGGGGGGTAGCTCGACTTGTTTGCGATAGATACGGTAACACCAAAATTAGTGGTGATTTATTAGTGAGAGAGAACCTGTCCGTGAACGGGACGCTGACGGTGGATAAGGACATCGTCGTCGCGTCAAACATTATGCCGACGACCTCGTCCACGCAGTACATAGGCAGTGCACTCAACCCGTTCAAGGAGGCGTGGATCGACACGATTCACATCTCCCAAAACACACTGTACCTCGGGGACACCCCCGTTTTGGGAACTGACGATGACTCCATCGCGATCAAGGCTGATGTGGACCAGAGCATCGTGATAAAGACGACGGGTCTCGGAAAATCCACGATGACATCCGTAAAGGGAGTCGAGATCACCACCTCTGGGCTCAACTCTGTAGTGGATCTTCTGGCCAGCGGGTCGGGTGGTCGCGTGGCCGTCGGAGCAACAGCGGAGGTCAACCTGAACGCCCCCATGACAACGGTCTCCTCAAACATGACGGTCCAAGGTAATCTGACTGTCAACGGCTCCCAGTTCATCGTGAATGCGCAGACAGTTACCGTTCAAGACAACATCATGGTCCTGAACGCAGGTCAGGTGGGGAACGGTGTGTCGGCAGGGACCGCTGGCATTTCTGTGGACAGAGGCGACAAACCGGACTATCAGATCCTCTTTGACGAGACAACGGACAAGTTCAAGATGGGCCCAATAGGATCCCTCGTACCAATAGCAACAGAGAACTTCGCGTCAGAGGCAAGCAACATCACCAACGGTGTTCTAGGTATTGCTAGAGGCGGCACTGGTGTCTCAACAGGATTCAGTGTTCTGGATGCGAACAACATATCCACCGGGATTTTGGGAGTGACAAGAGGAGGCACAGGTGTCTCAACAGGACTCAGTGTTCTCGATGCAAACAACATATCCATCGGGATTTGGGGAGTGACAATAGGCGGCACAGGGGTCTCAACAGGACTCAGTGTTCTCGATGCGAACAACATATCCACCGGGATTTTGGGAGTGACAAGAGGCGGCACAGGGGTCACCCTTAGTACCGGAACCGGGAGCAACGTGCTCAGTGACAACGCCACGATGAGCAACCTGAACATCGTAGGAGGGATATACCAGAACGGAGTACCATTTAAGGTGGGCGGGGGCTTTGATGACGGAACGGTTGGGTTTCCGTCCATTACATTCACGTCTGATTCAAACACCGGTTTGTACAGACTTGGTGCGGATAAAATTGGGATCAGCACCGGGGGTGTGTCGCGTGTAACTATTTTTGATAACGGAAACATTGGTTTTGGTACAAACGCACCCGTAGCCAGATTGCATGTTGTAGGCGATGGATATTTCAATGGCAACGTGATCGCTACCAGCAACATCATCGGTTTCAGCACAATGGAGTCCGATTCTAACGTCAAGCACCACTTCGAGCCCATCACGGACGCGTTGGACAAGATCGACGCGATCGGCGCGTACACCTTCGAGTACCGTGGCGACGATAGCCGCAAGAGGCACGCCGGAGTCATCGCGCAGCAGGTGCAACGCGTCCTTCCGGAAGTCGTAGACGTGCACCCGCTTAAGGACACTCTCACGGTCGCTTACGGAAACTTGTCATCGTTGCTGCTGGCGGGAGTCCAGGAACTGCGCAACGAAGTGAACAACCTAAAAGAGGAACTCAAGGAAATCCGTGAATCGCTCGCCCCACAATAATGGAAATTAATGATGATCGCAATTTAAATTGGTATTAAACTGTATTAAAAGAAGATGGACGTGGGACGGACCCTTTCAAACTCATACGAGCCTGGAGAAACCATAACAAACCCTGATGAGATAAATACAAACACATTATTTGTATGCGATGTGGTCTTACCATCAACATATGCTGAAGATTGCGTACTCTTCGAGAACGGAGGCAGTTTCATAGGAGCTTACGTAGGTGTGCGGGATGTGGCGTCCGGAATTCCCAAACTTCGTGTTAGAGGTGGATTAGGAGGCACAGCACCACCACATGCAGATATCGTGTACGTCGATGTATACCCGATCCCTGCGGACGATTTGACGCACGAGATAGCATTCGAATTCAGAACAGATCCCATGGAAGGAGTACGTGTCTGGATAGACGGGACTTTGTACGGCGAAGCCACAGGTTTGTTTGGAGGAAATAGCGATTGGTCGGGTTTTGGGCCTGGTTAGTTCGGACGGGTTGAAGCGACTTTTGCAGTGGGCGAGTCGTCGAACCCTTGGCCAGTTTCAATCACAAAGCCGCTAAGGAGGTACGATAACCAGCTCGGATGGCTCTCTGCCATGGAGGCCAATCTTGGAACTCCCGACTACGTGTACAGCGGGCCGTCGACGTTCGAGTCATTGACTCTTGCAACGGACACCATGTTCTCGATGGATGTTGTCATTCCCACAAACTTTGCTAGCAGCTGCATTTTGTTCGACTACGGAGGATCTGCAAACGGTCTCTATATAGGCGTAGTCCGATCTCAGGTGGATGGAAGCACAGTAATGCGTGTGGTTGCAAACAACATTTCTACAGTGGACATTTCGGATTTTCCGAGGGACGGTCGTTGGCACAATATAGCATTTAGTTTACAGAAGAAGGATAACGATATTGACACGTCACGTGTGTGGATAGATGGTGTACTTAAGGTTACTAGTACAGGGGAACTTGGGACCTTTCTATCAGGGACAGATGGAGGAGGATTCGGTTTGTTTAACAAAACCGTGAATAATATGCAGGACACGACACCATGGCCTTCTAGTTTGCGAACAATTCGCATTTACCTAAACGAGACCGGCTGTCTACCCTTGTTTGGAGCTCTGAGTTTTGCAGACATCGCTCACGAGTACGGGCTTTCGACCACGCAACCAGTCGCGCTAGACAGCTTCTACCAAAATTGACCTGCAATCACCACTGGAATATGGGACACACGTAGATCCGCTCTTGCACGTAAGGCGTTTGTAGGTCGATTGGGGACACCGAACGTTCCATCGGATGGTTCATTGTCCCTCCTTGCATTCAGGGGCGGAAGGAGACAGCCTCCTGCATTGGCGCGCGAGATAGTGACCGTGCCTCCGTAGATGAATGGGTTCGCTGAGGACGTTGCGACAGAGCTTTTCGCTGCATCATTTGCGAATACCACACAAGCGCAGATGGAATCTGACGGATGGATGTTCAATACTAATAATGTGTTGACATTTGAAAGTACGTTTGCTTGGGCTTATGGGTCTGGAACAATTTCCTCGCCTCCAGTGATCGATACGCAATCGGGTGTTGGATCAGTATCGTGGACATTATTCGGTTCGTCTTTGGAAGGAGACGAGAGAGTAACGTTTCGGGTACAAGATGTGTCAAACGGAAATGTAATTACACTCGATACTAAACCCTTTGCAACGACCAGTACGACTTACAAATACGATCTGCGAGATCTAGATTCTAGTGTGGTCGATATTTACAACCCCAAGGGAGTTAAACTCATTGCTATCGTATCCATGGGTATAAGAGACAGCTATCATCTTGAAAGTTTTAGTGCGTCGAAGATTGAGAACTACGTTTGTGCCGCCAGCACAAACAGAACAGGGAATTTATCAGCTTGGAATATGTTCGACCTTAACAATGGTAATTTGTGGCAATCACAGGATATCGCATACAACATCAGTATCGAACCCCAAGACGGTTCTGCTCGGTTATTAAGGGACATGAACGGATTCTATGACGGGATTCTGGGCGATTTCATCTCCTTGCGCATCCCTTGGCCCATCTACTTAACCTCATACGAGATGACTGGCAGCTGCACAGACTGGGTTGTGTACGGGAGCGTGGATGGTAAGTTTCGATGTGCTCGACACGCAAATAGGTATCGAGTCTGTGTCTTTCAGTACACAGCGTCTCATCACACCTACCATAACTCCGAGCGAAAAGTCTTATAACATATTTGTAGTGAAGTTCACGAGGATGGCGAGAGGTGGTTTTAACAGAGGAGAAATGAGTACAATGAATTTCAGCGGGTTCCATGCATAAAACGTTTGTTTTATTGTGGGTTGTCCTGTCCACGAGAATGATGCGCAAATCACTGACTTGTTTTTGCGGTGTGTCTCGGAATGAATACAATTTTGGGAATCCGAGAAAAACATTTCGGAGAAAAAAACATATCGGAGAGCATGACAAATAATGAATGGGACGCTTCGCTGAAATTTTCGCCGTGTTCATCATCGTGATCATCATTGTAGGGTACCTCCGCGCATTCTACAGCGAGGTCGTGTTCGTGAGCTCGGACGTCGACGGTCGCGAATACCTGATGCGTCGGCTGCCCGACCACCAGAACGCGGCGAACCTCATGGCGCGCATCAACTCGAATCTTAACAAGCTGGTTCAGCATCTCGTGGCCAAGTACCCAAAAAACCCGGTCATGCGCCAGCTGTACGATAACTACAACCCAGACGCTCTCTCGGAGGGCGGGGCGGAACTTGGGTACACATCGTACTCTGTAAACAAGGGTGAGAAGATCGTATTGTGTCTGCGTCAGCGTGACCACGAGCTAGTGGAGGAGAACATCCTCATGTATGTCGCGATCCACGAGCTGGGTCACCTCGCGACGGACGAGGTGGGACACGCCCAAGTTCTGGTCGAACTTCAAGTGGATCCTGGGCGAGGCGATGTCTATCGGGCTCTACACCAAGGTCGACTTTGACAACGAGCCACAAAAGTATTGCGGGATCAACATCACCTCATCCATCGTTTGATGGTTGACAGCATTCTTGTCTACAAAAAATATACACCGAAAAATAATGAGTCATCCGGGGTACGCGCATGCAACGTACACGGTCCTGTGTGTCGCCTTCCTGATCGCGTGGATTTCCAGTTACATATTGAGGTCGACCACCAGCAGCAGCGACGAGTTGACCTTGGAGAACGTAGGGACCATGTACGCCGGTTTAAGGAATGACCTTGTGTTTTCGATGATAGAGCCTCTCATAATGTTAGCGATCGGGGCGACCGTTCTGGCAGTACTGCACGCGTTTGGCCTCCCAACGATCATAGGAAACGATAACGAGGCCATGTTTTTCTGCGGTCTGAATCTCATGTACCCGCATTTCAAGTTGTGCCTCTCGCACTTCATTCGCAAGATCTATGATGCTTTGATACTCTTGGGGATGGGGTGCGTGCCCATACTAATGTACACAGTCCCAATGGATAAGTTTGTCATCTGCATGCTCTGGAGCAGCCTCTTCATCGTCATTGCGTCTTTCGCGAGTAGCTGATGGACCGGTCGTTGAAGAGCCAGTTCGCAAAGGCGCCCTGGTCGTTGGGGGCGGCGACAGTGTAAAACTGACGGAAGCCGGATTACGTTTGAACACATCGTGCGGCTCCTGCCATTTATCGCCGTGGAAGAGTTTGTCAACTCGCTTTCGGACCGACGGACGCGTGATGTCGCAAGGGGGACGCGTCCCTCCCACCAGCACTGCGCCCATGTCACCGATTGCAGGATTCATGAACGGTTTCTCTTTCGTGGGCGCGCGACAGAGCCTCGCCGTCTCGGGGTCACGTTCGAGACCCTCGTTGCGCATCATCTCGATCGTGTTCGTTCGCTGGCCAACGTCAAAACGGTGGACCGCGGCGGTCAGCGCATCTGTAAAAACAGGAATTAGCAGCGCCTTGGGGGAGGCACAGAAAATGCACACGGCGATGCCGTAGTATATGGAGAATCTGAACAGTGCGTTCAGCTGCTCTGTGAGGAGCATCCCTGGAAGGGGTACGAAACTGTAGAGTGCTTCCGTCGTGCCCATGAAACTGCGTAGGTCATCGTGCCATATGGTTGTGGTTGCCGCCGCATTGTCGTTCATGTTGATATAGCAACTAAACTGCTTTACATGTACTTGACAAAATTACTTGGGGACCCCATACTTGACGGGGCAGCTCAGGAACTGCTTGGCGATGGCCATGGCAACATTGGCGGTGCTCTTGGGTGTCTGGAGAGCCTCGTCAAGTACGACATTTAGTGTATCGGTTTCGGTTTGGCTTACCTCGACGGTCGAGACGCCTGGAATGGCCCTTACCATGTCCATCTTCTCCTCCGTCAGCACATTTGCGTCGCACAATGTAATTGAGATAGTGATAGAGGTCATTTTCAGTTCATACAATTGTTTTCAAAATAAAATGGGATTGTTTTTAATCAGTAGTGAGTGTACGCGGCGCCTCCTCCATGACGACGGTACCGCATCCCCATTCCCAACTTTACGAATGTCTCTAGAATGAATATGAGCATGACGCCTGCTAGCACAAACATTGCGAGCTCCGTCAACGCTTGTCTAGGCTTCGGGGACGTGTCCATTTGTGGATGAAAGAATCCTTCGACTGGATTTTTACTGCTTTTAGGCAGGCGAGCGGATGCAATTTTTGTTATTGTGGGGGTGGTGGGCGGCTCATTGTATGAATCTGAATCGTTGGCATCGTCATTAGGATGATCATCCGATTCGAAGTCAGGAACATTGTCGTATTCGGTATTATTGTATTTAGGATGCTCTTCAATGTTTTCTTCTTCGGCATGAGATTTTGGATACTCTGTATCTCGTTTGTAAATGTCCATGATGTCGTCGAATGAGGAATTGAACCCCTGGGTGTACATGTCGCACAACGGACTAGGGTTCTTGTCAAAGACGCACGCGTACGACGGCGTCTTTGATTTCGCAATTGATTCCCCCCCAGCATTCTTTTTCTTCTTCTTCGGGAAGCTGCTCGTTGTCTTCTTTGTTTTGTAGTTTTTGGTTCCCGGAGCTCGCTTGTCCGTGAAGACACGGTCGTGGTTGTTCCAAACCTCGTTCAATGGGGCTCCAGTCAATATGTACGCGGACATATATGCTTGTTGAATGGCTGGCTATTACATGTCGAAACATAACACTTTTTTTGGCACGCGACAAACAGATCTCCATGCGCACTTTTTGACAAAAATATTGTGGTTTGAAGGAAAGAACACATCCGCATGGATGCTGCGCTTCTCCTTATTGTTGCAGGCGCAGGGTACATGCTTTCAAAGCGACGCAACGAACCGGGAAGGGTGCCGCTAGCTGTCTCCCCGATGACATCATACACGATAAAGAAGAGACCCGTCACATTCCGCAAATCATCATCATCATCATCAATGCCTATCTCGTTTGACGCGTCTGACGCGGAGGCGCGCGACCGACCATCCGTTCACGACCCGTACCACTGCAAGATGTCTACGCACACGAAAAGGAGCTCCTCATGCAGAACACATTCAGGTCCTCAATGACTGGCGACCGCATGCCAGCGACGCACGGCAACATGGTCCCTTTCTTCAGAGGGAGCAAGCCTCCAGGATCGGCGTCCGTCTCCACAAACCGAGGACACGAGATGGAGAACTTCGTGGGCGAGAAAGGCTCCCAAGACTTCACATCACTAAGCGTTGTAAAGCTAGAAATTCAGCAACTCTTCAGCCCTACAGAGGCGGAGAGTGGACGTCCTGCGTCCGCCTTTAGGCGTCGGGGATCCGAGTACCCGCGACGTCGTGCAATTGCCACTCAATCGCTCTAACAACTCCCTTTCGAACAGGTTTTCGTGGTCTTCAACCGATCCCGGAGAAGAGATGCGCGAAAATGGGGGGTCTGCGCGCGCTAACGTGGACGACATGCGTCCTCTTCACGCGTCCCAACAGAGCTTGCCTGGACAGCTTATCCCCGGGGTCGTCCACATCTACTGGCTACGGACCGCCCTAAGTACCAAACCCCATCAAACACTCAGACGCGCCCCCCTCCTCTCTTGCAAGCAGAAAGACCACCGACGACTTATGCGCACACGGTGGCTCGGCCGGTCCTCACCGTGTACGACCTGATCCGCATTGTCGACCGGCACAACCAGGACGTGAAACGATGCCGTTCCCCAACCTGTACAAGGGTGCCAGCTGCCCCTGTGGGCTTGCACCGTATGGATGGACCGAGGAGGGTCCCCAACGGGACCGTCATCTTTGAACGCCCCCTGGGTGAATGTCGCAGGGCCCGGTCACACGACGGTCAAGAGCGTCAATGCTACGGTCGAAGCCGGTATGTCGGCCCCTGGCATGCCGCTCGAATGGAGACCGGGTCTCGCATGCGCCTGGAACTCTCACGACTACTGCCGTCATGGCGTTGGTC
>JACBWV010000758.1:29231-81973 GCA_013435795.1 Chlamydomonas sp. ICE-L
GTGAATGTCGTTCGCATCTACAAGTTCACGAGCAGCTGGGTCATTGGCGATTGATACGCAGTACAACACTGCTCTCTATGGATCTCGAGAGCCTGTCTCGTTCAGTGCGTACAACGGAGTCACCATCGTCTTCCCATCTATTGGAAAAGCAGTTGAAATACTCGGCAGAGAAAAAAAGTTGCAGCCAGCAACGACCAGTCAGTACAATCAACAGGCACTGGCAGTCGACGACGTGTTGACCGTATTCCGGAGTGCGACCTAATGATGCCGCGACCACTGGGCGGTGTTTTGGTGTCTTGAAAAGGTGTCGCTTGAACTTGCCCGTGTTATGGACATAAAGTTCGCCATTGCCACCTGGGTCAAACTTAGAAGAACCGTATGCGACGACAACTTTTAGTAGTTTTATTCCGTACTTTTATAGCGGGGTTGGCCAATTTGCTAACGGCGATGTCGTACATTTATTTCCATTTTACTGTTCCGCCGACTGTAGCCTGAGAATGAAACACGAGTGCGTTTGATTCGTCTTGCTCTTGTTTGACAATACTCTTGCTCTGTAATGGATGTCCATATTTCTATCTAGATTGTTCTTCTTAAACAACATTGTACACAAATCGCTTGTCCTTGTTGACGCGAATGACTGAAATTATTGTAACGTTTTGTTGATGTAAATATGTTTCTTTTATGGACGGGCCATTGTATGCGGGAATGACCCAAACAGAGAAGATTCCATGTAATACAACATTCCTTTGATTATCCGAAGAACATTGTAGATAACTCCATTTAATACCACATTCATTTGATTATCCGAAAGACATTGTAGCTAACTCGCGAAGCAAGTCCCCCCATACCACTCATGATTCTTAGTACATTGTAATTGACAGCATATATCCTTACCTTGACTGACCTTGGTGATCCGTTGTGGTTGACTGCGTTTGTGGTTAGGTTGATTGTTAGGTTGGCGTTATCAATTCTAGACATGTTGCAAGATCCTGATGGCTGGTGTTCCTCTGGCTTGAGCGCGAATGAGTATACATTGATTCCCTTAGATGGTACGTTTTCGTGGTGCTGGTACGTCTGCACCAGGTTCCAGTACTCTCCGTCCCTCTCTGACAGTCGCTCGTGTCCGTTTAGAGACAGCTTTGCCCTAGCGGTTGGGTTCTCTCCTCCGTCTGCTGCGACTGGGATGTAGACTCCGTATGTTCCTCCTGATGCGATTCCTGGCATTGCGTCCGTAACGCTTGGTGAGGGTGATGCCATGACCTTGTCTGTGTAGTTGAACCACTGCTTTCCGAATGGCGCGGACTCTGAGATGTTGTCGTCTGGCTGGACGACCCACACGATCTCCTTGCACGGGTGGTTGAAGTTGAGCTTGAAGTTGTTTGATGTCTGTGAGGTTGACTCGTCTCCCCCGAACTGCAGCTGCTCGATGAGGTACTCGTGTGGTGCGCTTGCGAACCTGCGTCGCTCGTCTGTATCCAGGAAGATGTAGTCGATGAATAGTGAAGCTGTTGCTAGAGATGGTGTTGATACTAGGTTCAGGTTGGTTGCCCAGGTGGGTGGGTCTGACGCTGTGAGTGCAGTGTTGCGTCCTGCCCAGAAGCAGTTCTTGGCGTCGTTGAACTCTAGGTTGATCTTGACCTCGTGGTACTGCAGTGCGATGAGTGGCAGGGCGAGTCCTGGGTTCCTGCACCACCAGAACTCCAGGGGGATCCATAGGGTCTTGGATGGCACGGTCATGGCCCCCCTTCCTGCTGTTCCGAAGCAGTTGTCGTATATCTGGGTGAGTTCGGGCGTGTTTCCTAGCATGGACGCGTATCCTAGTTGATGTCCTGGTGTCTGGGTGAGCTCGTTCCAGATGTGCATCCAGTCTCCGTAGTGGCGATCGATGCGCTGTCCTCCGATGTCGATGTCGACGGTCTTGATGAGAATGTGTCCGATCCAGTTGAGCCACCTGAATGCGGTTCCCTCTGGGACGGATATGGCTGGCAGCTCGACCCTTAGGTATGCCTTGTGGATGAGGTCTCCGTTTCGGGAGATGTTTGCGGTGACCTTGCGTCCGAAGTCTGCGCTTCCGTTGAAGACCTGTTCAATGGACTCCATGGCGAAGGATGTGTGCCTGCGGTGCACGACCTTGAAGAAGGTAACCTGGGGGTTGGATGAGAGGTACACATCCTGTGCACCGAAAGCGACGAGCTGCATGAGTCCTCCAGCCATTTTGTGAGATTATTGAGTTTGTATAATAATACCATAGATTTTTTTTACGGGAGTTCTGCGCGCCTACAATTTTTTGTACGTTTCTACAAAATGCCCTTGTACGACACGGCCAACCGTTTGAGAAGCGACCGATGCTTCCGGGCACTTCGCGACTCTGACGAGCGCAAGCTTGCAGACATGACTCTGACGGACCTGCGTATGCGCGATAGGCAGCGGAACATTGTTTGTGATACCCGCATACGCGATTACATCACCGGAAAGAAAGACGACGGTGCAACTGCTGCTAATACTACTACTACTACTAAGGAATGTGATCCCAGCAACAATGGCAAAAAAAACAGGAATTCTGACGACGACTACAATGCGGATGACGAGACGTTTCCTTTTGGTGACTTCGGCGTCACTTCGATATGGCCAACAACACATCTAGGAACCAGTGTCTAGTCGGTGACAGTGAAAGTGACAGTGACGGAGATGGTTGCGATCCAGGGTCTGGTGAGCAGAAGAAGCGTTCTCTCGCGTCGGATAAAATGCGGGACCCTGAGGATGTCGCTTCGCGATTCCCGAACCTGCGCGTGTGGGACGGGTACGGCGTGGGTGCCTGCGTCCCTTCCCCTGGATGGAAGGATGATGATGATGATGATGATGCGAGCGGTAGTACTACTGTGCAGCCTCGGACGTTTGTTGCTGCGCCGCACATTGGGGCGCACGAACCGACGCCTTTGATCATCGCCGGTTGCGCGCAGCGCCACCAAGAGGGGTGTATGACCACGCGCCGCGGTGGCGGGGATGCATCGCTATTTCGATTTCACGGTATCTACGGCGGTCGCCGATCCGGGAGGTTGTTCACGATAGACGAAGCCCCTGCGACTTTCTGTGACACCCACCTCATGGAGCGTAACGTTGATGACGGTCGATCCACGGGTCGCGCTTGCTCCATTCCAACCACTGTATGTGAGTCCGGACGCATCGTGGACCGCTTGGCTGAGCGACGATGGGACACGTTTGACCCCGTAGTGTTCAAACGTCCTGATGCGGACGTTAACAGCGTGCCTCCTGAAGACTGGGTTGTCGGCGGCGCGTCTTCTCGTGACATAGCCAGACGCCCCGAGTTCTTGTGCATGCGCGGTTACCAGTATGACGGCCGCCTATGGCGCATGAAGAAACCGTAGGAGGACGTAGAAATCAAATTATGTCCAGTACTTATTGCGAGGGGGAAGCATCTTTGATGTACGCATTGTCGAATGCGCGCATGAACATGATCGCGCCTATGACCAACTGATTTCCGTTGAGAAAGGGGTACGTGTTCACAAAGAACAGTTTTCCGTCCCACAACATGTAGAACTGGAGTTTGACTCCTGCAAGCGTCTTCGTCCATATATTGTCGAACATCTTCATTAGAGCGGGGGGCAGAATCCTGTTCCCCCTCTCGTTGGTCATTTGGTCTACCTGGGGGAGAAATATGTGCGGGTCTTTCACGTTCGCAAGGATGTACGTCTTGTCGTTGCCCACGACGAAGATGTTCCAGAACTCAACGTGGTCCGTTATGGGGTACAGGTTGTCGATGTGGTATGTGTCGGACACGGGAATGATGGAAAGATTGTTGTTGGTGTTGGATGTCGTCGACTGATTGTAGGGATATGGTGAGGGCTTTTTGAGTCGTACATCTTCTTCTACCTCCTTCGCTGTCTCATCACTAAAACATGCGAATGTCAATTTAAGATTTTTTACAAAATTGACGTTGAAGAGGGACATATGTGTCGATGTGTAAATACTAGGCACAGTTTTTCTCAACTAAGTGAGGCCTTGAGCACTGTCGTGTAGAAAACACTAACACGGAGGTCAGATTCGTATAGGGTTACCAAGTGTGGGAACCACACCATTGAAGGAGACTCCAAAGTCTCTTTAGCGACCAGTTGGCGCGTGGGGGGTAATGCCACACGTTAAAAAATCAAAAAAACACAGAGGGGGGCTTGCCCCTCTCTGTCGACAACAACCGATTCAAGCGGTACACTGAGGACTAAGGACTGCGATTCTCTCCAGAAACCAGCACTTACCGACCGGGACCGCCTCCTCTGTCTCACAATCGCAAAGGCTGCACTGCAAGGAACTGTTGGGTCAAGGGAGACCGCTTCCATTGCAGGATGATGTTGTTGGATGGGCCTACAAAAAAAACATGATGGGTGCAATGGCCAATCGTGTGTTGCTACACCATAAGGTGTACCGTACACTCCAGAAAGCGGTTTCATTTTAGTATTCCTGTCGAGTGTACAAGAGCAATGTGGGAATTTGCGAAAATATAACACTCTCCAAGAAACTTGTTCCAGTCCAATTTCATCATGAAAGAAAGATATCCTGGGGTTTAGCCATTATGGTTTCCAAATGATGGGCGGTGTTCCTGCCGCCCGGTCGATTTCGACCGGTTTCGGAGTCGGGACCGACTGCTGGTACAATACCATCAATGTAAGTTGCCGCATTGTACTGTTCCACCGACTGTAGAGGAGTGAGTGGTTTCGATGACGCAGGCATCTGTGTTGCGTTTCTTTACGATTATTCTTTTGTGGCAAATACAATGCAATAAACAATGGATCGGAGCAGCTATGCGTCGTCGTCTCCGTACCGTGTCGAACGCAAGATCTTGATCGATAGTCGGTCGCGTGACCATTCGACCTACCCCAGTCCGAACCACAACTCCGTAATTCTCGACACGGAAATCGGGGACATCCGGTCGGTGCATCTTGCAGGAGCTATTCTTCCCAACGCAGCCTTCACGTTACCAGGCCATCGAAATAGCGACTTTGGTATCGTGGTGGGCACCCCCCCTCCCAAAACACTTGCGCTTCAAAGCGGCGATTACATGTCTGGTGCAGCTCTCGCTATTGCTTTGAATACACAGTTAGGATCCCATTCTATCACTGCGTCTTTTAGGGGCGTAGACAGCCGGATCGTGTTCTCAAGTCCGGATGCCGCGTTCGGTATTTGGTTCGGCAACGAATCCTCATGTCCGGCGCGGCTCATAGGATTCGAGTCTGATTCGATTTTGTCAGCGACATTCGACACGGACGCTAACGTCTGGCTACTGGAGGCCCCGTTCCGTATCGACCTACTAGCATTCAGACGTTTCATCGTCGTAGAGATGTGGCAGCCGAGCGCTGAAGTACTTGTTAGCCCCAACGCTAACGTGAACACCGCATTCGCAGTGATCGAGTATCCCACGAACACTTCCACGTCCGAGCATTGCGGAAGTCTATCTAAGCGGGATACGGACCATCATGGGACACCAAAGACTTGGGACCCCGCCTCTGTCATCGATACGAACGTATCCGGCATCACACTCAAAAACGCCGACGGATTCGCCTTGTCGACTTTCAGAATCAAGACCATGTTCTTGGAGATCATTGCAGAAAGATAGCACAATTTACATCGAGATCACGTCAAACAGTCGTTTGTTTACTATTTTAATCATTAATCAAGAAGACACTCAAGACACAGCCCGAAATGGTGAGCTTAGCTGTAGCTATGGAATCAGATGCAGCAACTTGGCACTGATCGAATAGTGGGGGCATCACATCTACACACACACGATGAAGGAACATACTCTGCAACTTTCCATGGTGTTGCCCTAGGAGTTCCGGGTTTCCTGGAGTTGGCCTGGCATGTCTGTCCTAGGAGTTCCTGGAGGTCCTGGAGGTCAACTGTATTGTCCCTGGGGTTCGAGGTACTGGTTCCTTGTTCCCTGGGTTCCTAGTGTCACTGTATTGTCCCGGGGTAGAGGCATGTCATTGTCCAGGGGTGGAGGTGGAGGCACGTCATTGTCCAGGGGTAGAGGCATGTCATTGTCCAGGGGTAGAGGCACGTCATTGTCCATGGGTGGCATGTCATTGTCCAGGGGTAGAGGCACGTCATTGTCCATGGGTGCATGTCATTCTCCAGGGGTAGAGGCACGTCATTGTCCATGGGTAGAGGCATGTCATTGTCATGGGTGGAGGGGAAGGCACGTCATTGTCCATGGGTGGCATGTCATTGTCCAGGGGTAGAGGCACGTCATTGTCCATGGTAGAGCATGTCATTGTCCATGGGTGGAGGTGGAGGCGCGTCATTGTCCATTGGTGGAGGTGAAGGCATGTCATTGTCCATTGGTGGAGGGAAGGCACGTAATTGTCCATGGGTAGAGGCATGTCATTGTCCATGGGTGGAGTGGAGGCAGTCATTGTCCATTGGTGGGAGGTGAAGGCACGTCATTGTCCATGGGTGGAGGTGGAGCATGTCATTGTCCATTGGTGGAGGTGAAGGCACGTCTTTGTTAATGTATGGGACCAATGTTCCAACGAGAGATTGGACAAGTGGTTGGACGTCGCAAGTTGGGCAACATTTGTGCGTGTACACATCATAGAAGGCCGCCTTGCATGTAGGGTCGTTATCATTTGTAGGATCGGTACAGAAGCTATCAATTTGATTGCAAGGAGGAAGAGCAGTGACGCAAAAGATCGATCCGAACATGGTCCAAAAGTTTGATCTCATGTTGGTAATCCTGAATTCCCCTCTTGTATCATTATCAAACAAATCAAAATAGATGCCTCCTCCTCCACGACGCTCGTTGTTCCAAGTAACCTCGGTGACCGTGCGAATGCACTCGATAGGGGACGTCATCACGATATTGTTCGCCATGTTCTTCAGCGATGTGCAGCACCAATCTGGAGACGTTTCCTCACAAGCGAGTGCCTTAGAAACCTCGAAGCACATAGTACCGCTTCCATCCGAGTTCGACGACTCGTTGATCCAACGAATGCGTAAGGCGAGGAAGCACACGAACGCATCGAACAACTTCCACCAGGGAAGGATCCCGTCGCAACATGCAATAGGGACACCGAAAGAGTGCTGATCAGGAGAAGGATATTCATTCTCAAATATAATACATTTTGTTCATGTTCGAAGACCTTTACACTCGCATTTTGGTGTATTTTATTATTCCGTCAAGTGTACAACAAACAAACAATACACCGCATTCGAAAAGAATGATGATACTCAATGTGTTCACATCAATATTGGGAATGTTACTAACATTGTCCTCGCCACCATCCTCCTTAGCAGGACGCGCCCGCATGACCCTCACGTCCCCTTCAATGAGACAGGCGGCACTCGACATTACCAACGAGTATCGAAAGCGCCACGTGGATACACCCCCGCTGACATACGGTTCCATAAGCACAGAGAGCAAGTTCACGCAACAATGGGCGGACTATCTGAGGTTTGATCCGATACTCGCGCACAGCGCGTACCCGGACCTAGGAGAGAACATAGCGTTCGTGTACGGCAATGTATCGTCGCCCTCCCCGGAGAGGGACGTCATAAAGGAGGCATTCCGTCTATTTTATGACGAAGAAATTAAAAATTACTATTCGCGTAACGGAGGAGTCACCGGCCACTTTACGCAAATCGTGTGGAAGGGGTCCAAAACAATGACATTCGCTTACGCTGTAGACACAACTACGAACAGGTACTCACTCGTCTTCCACTTCATCCCACAAGGAAATGTACAAGGGGAGTTCGAAAAGTACGTCCAACAGCTCGCAAATAATTCTATGAATCCCATACATGCATCGCCCCCCCACCCCATTATTGGAAACATTATGTGACCGCATATTTTTGCAACAAGAAACATCCAAAACATGCAAAGACTACGTCGTTTTTGGTTTTTTGTAAAAAAAATTGAATGAAAATCGAGTTAATCACAACAAGTTACTCAAGTTCACCACAACGATGTCTGATTTTAACACCAATTCCAGTTGGGGTCCCCCGGAAGCCTACATCTCAGTTTGGGAAGTTTGGGAAGTTGGGGAAGCCTTTTCAGTAATGGAAACCCATACCGGGTTGGACCCTCAGAAGTGGAAAGCTTTCTTTGGGACCATGATGAGGTGCAAGTGTCGGATAACCAGGGCCTCCCTGGTAACTCTGATGCTCCTGCTCCTGCTCCTGCTCCTGCTCCTGCTCCTGCTCCTGCTCCTGCTCCTGCTCCTGCTCCTGCTCCTGCTCCTGCTCCTGCTCCTGCTCCTGCTCCTGCTCCTGCTCCTGCTCCTGCTCCTGCTCCTGCTCCTGCTCCTGCTCCTGCTCCTGCTCCTGCTCCTGCTCCTGCTCCTGCTTCCTGCTCCTGCTCCTGCTCCTGCTCCTGCTCCTGCTCCTGCTCCTGCTCCTGCTCCTGCTCCTGCTCCTGCTCCTGCTCCTGCTCCTGCTCCTGCTCCTGCTCCTGCTCCTGCTCCTGCTCCTGCTCCTGCTCCTGCTCCTGCTCCTGCTCCTGCTCCTGCTCCTGCTCCTGCTCCTGCTCCTGCTCCTGCTCCTGCTCCTGCTCCTGCTCATGCTCCTGCTCCTGCTCCTGCTACTGCTCCTGCTCCTGCTCCTGCTCCTGCTCCTGCTCCTGCTCCTGCTCCTGCTCCTGCTTCTTCTCCTGCTCCTGCTCCTGCTCATTCTCCTTCTCCTGCTCCTGCTGAGAATATGGAGATTGATGATGAAATGGATTGGTTGTTGAATACATTCGATTGTGATACTCCTGTTGCTTCTGCTGCTTATGTTGCTCCTGCACATCCCTCTACCACTGCTGATGCTCCTCATGTTCCTGCTGCTTTTGCTGCTCCTGCGACCCCCTCTACCCGTGC
The DNA here is from genome assembly GCA_013435795.1 of Chlamydomonas sp. ICE-L. Lineage (NCBI taxonomy): Eukaryota > Viridiplantae > Chlorophyta > Chlorophyceae > Chlamydomonadales > Chlamydomonadaceae > Chlamydomonas > Chlamydomonas sp. ICE-L. The sequence continues at coordinate 38,096 of JACBWV010000758.1, forward strand.
TGCTCCTGATACTGATGCATCTAAGTTTGCTCTTTGGCTCAAGTCGATTTTGGCTTACCTCAGCGTGTACATAACTCTGAAAAGCAAAGGTATGGAGGGCATCTGGTTTACCTTACGGCCCAATACCTCTCAGAATACCGGTCTCTACAAGAGTCTTGGAGGTCACGATAACAAAAATAATGGTTTCTCAAGGGACTGCAGAACCAACCTTGGTATGGAATCTGCCATGAGCCCTAGTAAGACAACTGTCTTGAAGGGAACCTACCGGTTCAACTCTATAATTGCGGATACTTTCTTGGAGGTCATCATCAAGGCGAAATATCATGATATGATAAAATCGATTTCGGAACAAGATTCCGAATACTTGCTCTCCCGTAAAGACAAAACATTTATGGTGTATGTACCTTCAGAAGCGTCTACCAAAAGCGTTGCTCAACCCAAGACCCTTGATGCGGTCCAGGAATTGTTTGAGAAGAAGAACAAGGTATAGTTGCATTAACAGCGATGCACCATTTTTTTCCAAGGTCTACTACAGTCGGCGGAACAGTAAAATGAAACATATATCAGATGGAAATAAATGTACGACATCGCCGTTAGAAAATTGGCGTTAAGAATGGTCGCTGACTTGGGTGTGTTAAAAACTTCAGAATCGACTGGTTCTCTGATCACATCCTTGCATGGGAGAGTGTTGAAACAAGAATGTTTCTCAGCAATTTCAACAAATACTTTTACAAGAAATAATGCGCGGCTGGGAAGTACACTCCATTTTTCAAGTACTTCAACGAAGTGAGTTTGGAAAGTGGTGATATGTCGTCCACACGTGTGTTCGAAATGTCGATGTGAAGCAACGAAGTGAGTTTGGAAAATGGTGATATGTCGTACACGTAGGTGCTCGACATGTCCAGGTGAAGCAACAAAGTGAGGCCGTACAGATCTGCTATGTCTTCCACTTCGATGTGCGTCATGTTCAGGTGAGCCAACGCAGTGAGGCCGTACAGAGCTGATATATCGGTCACGTTGGTGTAATTGATGTTCAGGTGAGCCAACGCAGTGAGGCCGGACAGATGTGATAGGTCTTCCACGTCGCTGTAATTGATGTCCAGGTGAGCCAACGAAGTGAGGCCGGACAGATGTGATATGTCTTCGAGCCTGCCTTCGATTTCCGAAATGTCGAGGTGAACCAACGAAGTGAGGCCGGACAGCGGTGATATGTCGTTGACCAAGTTGGTGTGCGCCATGTTCAGGTGAACCAATGAAGTGAGGCCGGACAGAGGTGATAGGTCGTACACGAAGGTGCTCGACATGTCCAGGTGAATCAATGAAGTTAGACAGGACAACGGTGATATGTCGCACACGAAGGTGCTCGACATGTCCAGGTGAATCAATGAAGTTAGACAAGACAACGGTGATATGTCGCACACGTAGGTGTGATTGATGTCCAAGTGAACCAACGAAGTTAGACCGGACAGAGGTGTCAGGTCGTCGAGATCTTCGCTTCCCGAAATGTCCAAGTGCGTCAACGCAGAAAGGTATGACAGAGGTGTCAGGTTGAAGGTTTCGAATCCAGCCAAAGAAGTTAGGTCATGCGTGTGCGTGAAGGTTTCGAATTCCGCCAGAGAAGTTAGGTCATGCGTGTGCGTGCTTTCTTGCTTGCTTGCATGCATGCATTCGGTCGATGGATGTGTCATTCGATCCTGTATGTGTGCGTGCGTGATCCTGTGATGTAAATCTTACCTCTCTATCTCTCTATCCTCCGTTTGCCTATCACTATGCGTGCGTGTGTTTGCATTATCAATCAATCCATTCCCTGAGCATCCCCAGGGAATGTAATCTTCCACTCTCGTCGCTTGATATCTTGTAGCATCCACACCCATCCGGACCATGCTAATGCCTGGGCTTTGAAATACTCCACGCCTGTCGCTTCATGCAAAGAATCCATCTCGTTTATTATATGTTCGATCCTCTCACCTACTGTTTTCAAGTCACTACTGTGCTCTTCCATGGTAATACATACAGTTGTTCTCAAATAAAGTGGGACACACCTTATAATCATCCAGACTGCAGATCGTTCCGTTTGGGGGGTGCAGCAGGTTGAAAATATTCCGAGTCGCCTCTTTGGTAAAAAGTTTGCTTACAAATTCACGTCGTTTTCGATGTACACCAAAGCGTTTCCACCTCCACAGAGTAGAACACGACTGATGTTCGTAAATAAGTCAGCGCCCATTCTTAACGCCCATTCTTAACGCCAATTTTCTAACGGCGATGTCGTACATTTATTTCCATCTGATATATGTTTCATTTTACTGTTCCGCCGACTGTAGAGATTGGTGTCGCCTACAGACCTTTCCAATCACCAAAACCGACGAGTACCTTTGTGCTCTTCTCCATCGGAGCTACGAAGTCAAAAAAAAAATTACACAACAACTAATTAACTTACGCACGTTCCCCTCGGATTCTTCTTGCTAACTTAATATCTTTGGGCATTATTGTCACTCTCTTAGAGTGGATAGCCGCCAAGTTGCAGTCCTCAAAGATGCCAACCAGGTAGGCCTCTGAGGCCTCCTGGAGGGCAAGGACAGCCGAAGACTGGAACCTAAGGTCGGTCTTGAAGTCCTGTGCGATCTCTCGCACAAGCCTCTGGAAAGGCAACTTTCTAATCAGAAAGTCCGTAGACTTCTGGTACTTGCGGATCTCGCGCAGGGCGACGGTGCCGGGGCGGTACCGGTTAGGTTTCTTCACGCCACCTGTGGCAGGTACGTTTGAAGCATACTTCGACGTCTTTATGGGTAGCTGCTTTCTGGGAGCCTTGCTACACGTGGACTTACGAGCGATTTGCTTAATACGTGCCATTTGTGAGAGATAGAGCTGTCGTGCTGTTGTGTGCACTTTAATGAGTTTGCCACAAGCATTCAATTTTTTTATAACAAGTTATTGCGCCAGGGTTCAGGGCTCTTTCTTGCGTTTATCGTAATATTGGCACCGAGGAATCACAATTCCGCTCCAGACCATGTTTCGCAACCAGTAGAAATCGACCGGGGAGGCTGGAACGCCCATTAACTGCTACAACAACAGCAAACACAATACAAACTTTGATATTTTTATTGTTGGTGGTCTTGTTGTGCACGTCTGCCCTCTATGTCACCCATCAAACGGTCCACCGTGTACCGCGGCTCAGGATCAGGCTCGACAGTGTTGTAAGGCAACAACATGTCACCTCCCCCAGCCACACTAGAATTCAAGTACCTACTCTGCCACCCACCGTCACGCAAAGCAGGGTCCCCGCCACGTTCGTCTCCAACAACACCCATCTCAGCTACGCCGGCACCGAACCGCGCCCCAGCCGGAGCGTCACACCCCCTCCTGTCAACCAGAAATTCGCGCCCAGTCATCACAAGCGCCTCACGAGACAGCGCGGGCTCCACTGAACCGACGTCGGCACGCGAAACCGGTCCGGTCACAGCAGACTCAGAAGTACCATAGTACTCAGACCCGTCAGTCGTCGTGCTGCGCATCGTCGCCTCTAAACTGTCGGGCTTGGCCACAACGTACGCACCAGAACTCTCTGCAAGCCGAGACACACCGAACCGTGTTCCCGAATCAGCGGCCGTCTCACGCATAGTCGCTCGAGGAGGGTCCAACACTGAAACACTGTAAGCTCCGCGTCCAGATGTCATCGTTGGCAAGCCACCACCACGATCCTGACCCACCGCAACGTCCTTACGAGTCGCATCGGGCGCCGCGTCATCAGCCGAGTAAACAACGCCACCAACGTTCTTCGCATACAAATTACGTTGGTGACCGTCAGGGTTGACAGCGGTCGCCTCGCGAAGCGTGTGGCGCGCTCCAGAATCAGGATCCACCACAGGACCGCGGCGTGAAACAGAGCCGCCCGCAAAGTTGCCAGTCTGATGTCCGTCGTGGATACCCACCTCCTTGCGCGTCGTTCGTGTGACATCCTGCGAGTCGTACACCGTGAGCTTGGGAACGCCGTGAGATCCTACAAGGTTCACCACAGGCGCCGAATCGAGGAGAACATCCTTGAGCGTCGTTCGCGTGACATCCTGCGAGTCGTACACCGTGAGCTTGGGAACGCCGTGAGATCCTACAAGGTTCACCACAGGCGCCGAATCGAGGAGAGCATCCTTGCGCGTCGTTCGCGTGACATCCTGCGAGTCGTACACCGTGAGCTTTGGAACGCCTTGAGATCCTACAAGGTTCACCACAGGCGCCGAATCGAGGAGAACATCCTTGAGCGTCGTTCGCGCGACATCCTGCGAGTCGTACACCGTGAGCTTGGAAACGCCGTGAGATCCTACAAGGTTCACCACAGGCGCCGAATCGAGGTACTCCTCCTTACGCGTCGTGCGCAGCACATCCTGCAAAGGCGCGACCAACGCCTTGACGGCCGTAGTGAGAGTTCCATGGCGCGTGCGAGACCCGGTCTCCATTCGCGCGTTGCCAGGGGCCGACATACCGCTTCGACAGTAGTCAGTGACGCTCTTGACCGTCGTCGTGGCAGGCCCTCGCGACATCTCACCCAGTGGGGTTCGAAAGATGAGGTCCCGTTGGGACCCTCCTCGGTCCTCCATCCGGTGCACGCCCACAGGGGCAGCTGCACCCTTGTACAGGTCGGCGGAACGCATCGTTTCACGCTCGGTGTGCCGGTCGACAATGCGGATCTTGTCATACCCGGGCTGAGACCCGGCCGCGCCACCGGTGCGCATAAAGTTGTCGGTGGTCTTCTGCTCGCGGATGAGAGGAGGGGGGCGCGTCTGAGTGTTGATGGGTTGGTGCTTAGGTCGGTCCGTAGCAGTAGATGTGGACGACCCGGGGATAATCTGTCCAGGCAAGCTCTGTTTGGTACGCGTGAGAGGACGCATGTCGTCCACTGTTAGCGCGCGCAGACCCCCCATTTCGCGCATCTTTTCCTCCGGGATCGGTTGAACACGAACCTGTTCGAAAGGGAGTTCGTTAGCGCAATTGCGTGGCAATTGCACGACGTCGCGGTACTCGGATCCCCCGACGCCTACAGGCGGACGCAGGACGTCCACTCTCGCCTCTGTAGGCCTGAAGAGTTGCTGAATTTCTCGCTTTCCACCGCTTAATGATGTGAAGTCTTGGGAGCCTTTCTCGCCCACGAAGTTCTCCATCTTGTGTCCTCGGTTTGTGGAGACGGACGCCGATCCTGGAGGCTCGCTCCCTCTGAAGAAAGGGACCATGTTACCGTGCGTCGCTGGCATGCGGTCGCCAGTCATTGAGGACCTGAATGTGTTTTGCATGAGGAGCTCCTTTTCGTGTGCGTAGACATCTTGAACGCGTGTGCAGTGGTACGGGTCGTGAACGGATGGTCGGTCGCGAGCCTCCGCGTCAGACGCGTCAAACGAGATAGGCACTGATGATGATGATGATTTGCGGAATGTGCCGGGTCTCTTCTTTATCGTGTATGATGTCATCGGGGAGACAGCTAGCGGCACCCTTCCCGGTTTGTTGCGTCGCTTTGAAAGCATGTACCCTGCGCCTGCGACGATAAGGAGAAGCGCAGCCTCCATGCGGATGTGTTCTTTCCTTCAAACCACAATATTTTTGTCAAAAAGTGCGCATGGAGATCTGTTTGTCGCGTGCCAAAAAAAGTGTTATGTTTGAACATGTAATAGCCAGCCATTCAACAAGCATATATGTCCGCGTACATATTGACTGGAGCCCCATTGAACGAGGTTTGGAACAACCACGACCGTGTCTTCACGGACAAGCGAGCTCCGGGAACAAAAAACTACAAAACAAAGAAGACGACGAGCAGCTTCCCGAAGAAGAAGAAGAAGGATGCGGAGGGGGAATCAAGTGCGAAATCAAAGACGCCGTCGTACGCGTGCGTCTTTGACAAGAACCCTAGTCCGTTGTGCGACATGTACACACAGGGGTTCAATTCCTCATTCGACGACATCATGGACATTTACTAACGAGACACAGAGTATCGAAAATCTCATGCCGAAGAAGAAGAAAAGATTGAAGAGCATCCTAAATACAATAATACCGAATACGACAATGATCCTGACTCCGAATCGGATGATCATCCTAATGACGATGCCAACGATTCAGATTCAGACAATGAGCCGCCCCCCCCCCCCCACAATAACAAAAATTGCATCCGCTCGCCTGCCTAAAAGCAGTAAAAACCCAGTCGAAGGATTCTTTCATCCACAAATGGACACGTCCCCGAAGCCTAGACAATCGTTGACGGAGCTCGCAATGTTTGTGCTAGCAGGTGTCATGCTCATATTCATTCTAGAGACATTCGTAAAGTTGGGAATGGGGATGCGGTACCGTCGGCATGGTGGAGGCGCCGCGTACACTCACTACTGATTAAAAACAATCCAATTTTATTTTGAAAACAACTGTATGAACTGAAAATGACCTTCTCTATCACTATCTCAATTACATTGTGCGACGCACATGTGCTGACGGAGGAGAAGATGGACATGGTAAGGGCCATTCCAGGCGTCTCGACCGTCGAGGTAAGCCAAACCAAAACCGATACACTAAATGTCGTACTTGACGAGGATCTCCATACACCCAATAGCACAGCCAGTGTCGCCATGGCCATCGCCAAGCAGTTCCTGAGCTGCCCCGTCAAGTATGGGGTCCCCAAGTAAATTTGTCAAGTACATGTAAAGCAGTTTAGTTGCTATATCAACATGAACGACAATGCGGCGGCAACCACAACCATATGGCACGATGACCTACGAAGTTTCATGGGCACGACGGAAGCACTCTACAGTTTCGTACCCCTTCCAGGGATGCTCCTCACAGAGCAGCTGAACGCACTGTTCAGATTCTCCATATACTACGGCATCGCCGTGTGCATTTTCTGTGCCTCCCCTAAGGCGCTGCTAATTCCTGTTTTGACAGGTGCGCTGACCGCCGCGGTCCACCGTTTTGACGTTGGCCAGCGAACGAACACGATCGAGATGATGCGCAACGAGGGTCTCGAACGTGACCCCAAGACGGCGAGGCTCTGTCGCGCGCCCACGAAAGAGAACCCGTTCATGAATCCTGCAATCGGTGACATGGGCGCAGTGCTGGTGGGAGGGACGCGTCCCCCTTGCGACATCACGCGTCCGTCGGTCCGAAAGCGAGTTGACAAACTCTTCCACGGCGATAAATGGCAGGAGCCACACGATGTGTTCAAACGTAATTCCGGCTTCCGTCAGTTTTACACAGTCGCCGCCCCCAACGACCAGGGCGCCTTTGCGAACTGGCTCTTCAACGACCGGTCCATCAGCTACTCGCGAAAGACGCAATGAAGATGAAGAGGCTGCTCCAGAGCATGCAGATGACAAACTTATCCATTGGGACTGTGTACATTAGTATGGGCACGCACCACACCCCCAAGAGTATCAAAGCATAATAGATCTTGCGGATGAAGTGCGAGAGGCACAACTTGAAATGCAGGTACATGAGATTCAGACCGCATAAAAACATGGCATTGTTATCGTTTCCTACGATCGTTGGGAGGACAAACGCGTGCAGTATTGCCAGAACGGTCGCCCCGATCGCTAACATTATGAGAGGCTCTATCATCGAGAACACAAGGTCATTCATTAAACCGGCGTACGTGGTCCCTACGTTCTCCAAGGTCAACTCGTCGCTGCTGCTGGTGGTCGACCTCACTATGTAACTGGAAATCCACGCGATCAGGAAGGCGACACACAGGACCGTGTACAATGCATGCGCGTACCCCGGATGACTCATTATTTTTCGGTGTATATTTTTTGTAGACAAGAACGCTGTAAACCATCAAACGATGGATGAGGTGATGTTGATCCCGCAATACTTTTGTGGCTCGTTGTCAAAGTCGACCTTGGTGTAGAGCCCGATAGACATCGCCTCGCCCAGGATCCACTTGAAGTTCGACCAGAACTTGGGCGTGTGTCCCACCTCGTCCGTCGCGAGGTGACCCAGCTCGTGGATAGCGACATACATGAGGATGTTCTCCTCCACTAGCTGGTGGTCACGCTGACGCAGACACAATACGATCTTCTCACCCTTGTTTACAGAGTACGATGTGTACCCAAGTTCCGCCCCGCCCTCCGAGAGAGCGTCTGGGTTGTAGTTATCGTACAGCTGGCGCACGACCGGGTTTTTCGGGTACTTGGCCACGAGATGCTGAACGAGCTTGTTAAGATTCGAGTTGATGCGCGCCATGAGGTTCGCCGCGTTCTGGCGGTCGGGCAGCCGACGCATCAGGTATTCGCGACCGTCGACGTCCGAGCTCACGAACAAGACCTCGCTGTAGAATCCGCGGAGGTACCCTACAATGATGATCACGATGATGAACACGGCAAAAATTTCAGCGAAGCGTCCCATTCATTATTTGTCATGCTCTCCGAAATGTTTTTTTCTCCGAAACGTTGTTTCTCAGAAATATCGGAATTACATGTATTCGAGTGCATACACCAAGTCAGCGATTTGCGCATGCATCATTCATTTCCACAATTCATGCACGGAAGCCGCTGAAATTCATGACATTCATTTCTCCTCTGTTAAAACCACCTCTCGCCATCCTCGTGAACTTCACTACAAATATGTTATAAGCATTTTCGCTTGGACTTACAGTGGGTGTGATGAGACGCTGTGTAGTTACAGACACAGACGCGATACCTATCTGCGTGTCGAGCACATCGAACGACTTACCATCCACGCTCCCGTACACAACCCAGTCCCTGCAGTTGCCAGTCATCTCGTATGAGGTTAAGTAGATGGGCCAAGGGATGCGCAAGGAGATGAATTCGCCCAGAATCCCGTCATTGAATCCGTTCATGTAACGTAACAACCGAGCAGAACCGTCTTTGGGTTCGATACTAATGTTGTATGCGCCATCCTGTGATTGCCAAAAATTACCTTTGTTAAGGTCGAACACATTCCAAGCTGATAACCAAGTTGCTCTGTTTGTGCTGGCGGCACAAACGTAGTTCTCAATCTTCGACGCACTAAAACTTTCAAGATAATAGCCGTCGGTTATACCCATGGCTAAGATAGCAATGAGTTTAACTCCCTTGGGGTTTTAAATATCGACCACACTGGAATCTAGATCTCACAGATCGTATTTGTAAGTCGTACTGGTCGTTGCAAAGGGTTTAGTATCGAGTGTAATTACATTTCCGTTTGACACATCTTGTATCCGAAACGTTACTCTCTCGTCTCCTTCCAAAGACGAACCGAATAATGTCAACGATACTGATCCAACACCCGATAGCGTATCGATCACTGGAAGCGAGGAAATTGTTCCAGACCTATTAGACCGAGCAAACGTACTTTCAAATGTCAACACATTATCAGTATTGAATATCCATCCGTCAGATTCCATCTGCGCTTGTGTGGTATTCGCAAATGATGCAGCAAAAAGCTCTGTCGAAACGACCTCAGAGAACCCATTCATCTGCGGAGGCACGGTCACTATCTCGCGCGCCAATGCAGGAGGCTTTCTCCTTCCGCCCCTGAATGCAAGGAGGGACAATGAACCATCCGATGGAACGTTCGGTGTCCCCAATCGACCTACAAACGCCTTACGTGCAATAGCGGATCTACGTGTGTCCCATATTCCAGTGGTGATTGCAGGTCGATTTTGGTAGAAGCTGTCTAGCGCGACTGGTTGCGTGGTCGAAAGCCCGTACTCGTGAGCGATGCCTGCAAAACTCAGAGCTCCAAACAAGGGTAGACAGCCGGTCTCGTTTAGGTAAATGCGAATTGTTCGCAAACTAGAAGGCCATGGTGTCGTGTCCTGCATATTCTTCACGGTGTTGTTAAACAAACCGAATCCTCCTCCATCTGACCCTGATATAAAGGTCCCAAGTTCCCCTGTACTAGTAACCTTAAGTACACCATCTATCCACACACGTGACGTGTCAATATCGTTATCCTTCTTCTGTAAACTAAATGCTATATTGTGCCAACGACCGTCCCTCGGAAAATCTGAAATGTCCACTGTAGAAATGTTGCTTGAAACCACACGCATTACTGTGCTTCCATTCACCTGAGATCGGACTACGCCTATATAGAGACCGTATGCATATCCTCCGTAGTCGAACAAAATGCAGCTGCTAGCAAAGTTTGTGGGAATGACAACATCCATCGAGAACATGGTGTCCGTGGCAAGAGTCAATGACTCGAACGTCGACGGCCCGCTGTACACGTAGTCGGGAGTTCCGAGATTGGCCTCCATGGCAGAGAGCCATCCGAGATGGTTATCGTACCTCCTTAGCGGCTTTGTGATTGAAACTGGCCAAGGGTTCGACGACTCGCCCACTGCAAAAGTTGATTCAACCCGTCCGAATGAACAAGGCCCATTACCCGACCAATCGCCATTTGGGCCGTGAAAAGACCCTGTGGCTTCGCTGTACAAAGTCCCGTCTATCCAGACACGTACTCCTCCCGTTGGATCTGTTCTGAATTCGAATGCTATCTCGTGCGTCAAATCGTCCGCAGGGATCGGGTATACATCGACGTACACGATATATGCATGTGGTGGTACATGGCCTCCTATTCCACCTCTAACACGAAGTTTGGGAATTCCGGACGCCACATCCCGCACACCTACGTAAGCTCCTATGTTTACTCCTCCGTTCTCGAAGAGTACGCAATCTTCAGCATATGTTGATGGTAAGACCACATCGCATACAAATAATGTGTTTGTATTTATCTCATCAGGGTTTGTTATGGTTTCTCCAGGCTCGTATGAGTTTGAAAGGGTCAGTCCAACGTCCATCTTATTTTAATACAGTTTAATACAAATTTAAATTGCTATCATCATTAATTTCCATTATTGTGGGGCGAGCGATTCACGGATTTCCGTGAGTTCCTCTTTTAGGTTGTTCACTTCGTCGCGCAGTTCCTGGACACCCGCCAGCAGCAACGATGACAAGTTGCCGTAAGCGACCGTGAGAGTGTCCTTAAGCGGGTGCACGTCTACGACTTCCGGGAGGACTCGTTGCACCTGCTGCGCGATGACTCCGGCGTGTCTCTTGCGGCTATCGTCGCCACGGTACTCGAAGGTGTACGCGCCGATCGCGTCGATCTTGTCCAGTGCGTCCGTGATGGGCTCGAAGTGGTGCTTGACGTTAGAATCGGACTCCATTGTGCTGAAACCGATGATGTTGCTGGTAGCGATCACGTTGCCATTGAAATATCCATCGCCTACAACATGCACTCTGGCTACGGGTGCGTTTGTAGCAAAACCAACGTTTCCGTTATCCAAAATAGTTACACGCGACACCCCCCCGGTGCTGATCCCAGTTTTATCCGCACCAAGTCTGAACAAACCGGTGTTTGAATCAGACGTGAATGTAATGGACGGAAACCCAACCGTTCCGTCATCAAAGCCACCGCCCACCTTAAATGGTACTCCGTTCTGGTATATCCCTCCTACGATGTTCAGGTTGCTCATCGTGGCATTGTCACTGAGCACATTGCTACCACTTCCGGTACTGACGGAGACCCCCGTTCCTCCTCTAACAACCGGTAATGTTCCACTGGATATGTTGTTTGTGTTCAAGGCGGTAAGTCCGCTACCGTTACCGCTGATCATTCCTCCTATGGTCGTCAAGTTGCTCATCGTGGCGTTGTCACTGAGCACATTTCTACCACTTCCGGTACTGACGGAGACCCCCGTTCCTCCTCTAACAACCGGTAATGTTCCACTGGATATGTTGTTTGCGTTCAAGGCGGTAAGTCCGCTACCGTTACCGCTGATCATTCCTCCTATGGTCGTCAAGTTGCTCATCGTAGCATTATCGCTCAACACGTTGCTCCCAGTTCCGGTGCTCGCGGAGACGCCGGTGCCGCCCATGGTCACTCCAAGAACGCCTGTTGATATGTTACCAGCGTTTGCCGCGAAGGTCTCGGTGGCGATTGGGACAAGGGAACCTTGAGGGCCCATGACGAACTTGTCGTCGGACTCCCTAAAGAGGATCTGGTAGTCCTGTGCGTCTCCCCTGTCTATGGTGATACCTGCCTCGCCCTTTGTGACACCGGGTCCGATCTCGCCGGAGTTGGGCACGATGATGTTATCCTCTACAGTTACGGTCTGGAATGGGCGTTCCTGCTTCCGAACGGATTTTTTATTTTACTGAAATCTTACGATAAATATTGTAAGATCGTTTTCGCAAATTAATTGATTTTGCTTTTTTTGTGTATTTTACGAAAATATCTTACATTTATTTTGTAAGGTCGTTTTCGTAAATTAATTGATTTTGCTTTTTTTGTGTATTTTACGAAAATATCTTACAATTTATTTTGTAAGATTGTTTTGTTGTATTCCGGAGAAAGAGACTATTCCCTTCAATTTCAATTGTAACATTGATTTGCTCGTTTGGAGAGAGAGAAATTTCCTTCGAAGTATTCCAATACAAAATCAATTGTAGAGGACAGTCAAGAGGAAGGTGAAAGCTGTTTACAAAGTCTTGAACGCATTGCTCATAATTATTGATCTCACAACTCACAACTCAACAGTTCGAAAGTACAACTTAGTACTTATGACTCCGAAATCTGTACTTATGTGTACCTCACTTATGTATAACTCACAACTCAGAACTTATATGTACCTTATACAAGTCAGAACTAATAACTCCTAACTCAGGACTTATTATTCATAATTTCATACCTCATAGCCTCATTATGTAAATAACACAAATTTATATCCTTAAATCTGCAAACTGCCATCCTAGAATCCTGAAATCACTCAAAATGTGTGTTGGATAAGGCAAACTAGTACACTCGTGCAAACTTGTGCACGGTGCTAATGTTGCACTGCTGCCAACAAGTCCATTGGTGACAACTTCTGCACTTGGTGCTGACAGGTCATGTGCTAAGTGACGCCATGGTGCTACCTGACACAATACTGTCTACTCTAGATTGTGGGAACAGGCTATCACGTTGTAGAAAGAGGGCCAATGCTAACTTGTTGGGTAACAACAGCGCCTGTACAATCGCTGCACTAGAATCTCCTCCTCCATGCCCCCATCCCCATCTTCCTCCTCCTCCATCTCCTCCTTAGCAATGTCTACATTGTCTCCATCCGATTGCACAGCCTCTGCCTTGGTGTCCTTCTCAATGGATTGGCAGCTTGACCCCTTTGCATGACTCCTTGCTGTGCATTGATTGCCATGCCCAGCACCTTCTCTGGCAGCTTGACCCCTTTGCATGACCTGGCAGCTTGACCCCTTTGCATGACCCCTTGATGTGCATTGATTGACCCCCCTTGCCGGGCCCCCCCTTGCTGCGCATGCATGAAAGACTGTTTTGATAAGTCGGAAAGGCTTTGCTTCATGCCTTGCGCTTTCACCTCTTTTCATGCCTTGCGCTTTCACCTCCTTTCATGCCTAGCGCAAATTGCCTTTCGCATCCTGGCCCTGCATGGTCCCGAGTTGCACCTAATTCTCGCACCCTTTGCGCAATACATTTCACTGCTATGGGAATTCACTTCAGCTCTGTTCTCATGATCTGCTTTGCCTTTCGCTTTCTGCATCGCCTTGCTGCGCATCTGCATTAGCACCGGGTGGTTGTGAATAACCCCCGAGTTGCTTCTAATTCTCGCACCCTTTGCGCAATGCATTTCACTGTCACTGTCCTGCCTAGCACCTTCTCTGGTGGATGCTGGGCAGATAGCCAGGAGCACTGGCGCTCGGAGCACTGGATAGGTCTGCCTACCTGCATGGCGGTTACCCGCCTGCACCTGCCAGACCAGACCAGGACACGCGCCGGGCCAGCACCTGCGCCGGAGTACTGGCGAACAGCTCTGCACCCGCCTGCACCTTCCTGAGGCCTACCTGCATGATGGTTACCCGCCTGCACCTGCGTCAGAGTTCTGGCGGACATTACTACATACCCATATGGCATGCATCCTTAGCTACCGTTCCAAGATTTCCATAGAGTCTGGTTTGGTTATGAATTGCATTGTAGTGGTAGACTGCAATTGTAGCCCAGTCTTAGCTGCCTTGTGCCTGTGTTGACCAAGTTACTGCTTGCCAACAGGTTGCCTTGTTTATTGGTTAATCTTTGCCGGGAGTGTGGTTGGGTGTTTATGTTGTGATTGGTACTTTACACGACATTGACATATGGATCATGTACACCTGCAGTTCTTCTATTTTACTGTGTTCTTGCCCACCTCGGCCACCTACCTATTTACTAGATTTGTTTTAGTGGCCCATTACTGCAATAGGTAAAGCAAAGATGTGTAGTTGAGGCCTGCTTGACTTGCATAGCATGACTGATGAAATGTCATAGCCCAGAAGAATTTAGCCCTTTTGCCTGTTCCGTCTAGGCATTCAGTGGATCAAGTTTTCTTTGACTGGTTTTAGGATTGATTTTTTTATGATCGGGAGGACTGTGTGTATTCCGAGTTTGGTTTTCTCAATCATTCGCTCGTTGGGTTTGACAATGCTCCCGATGATGATCGGGAGGACTGTGGGTATTCTGAGTTTGGTTTTTCTCAATCATTCGCTCGTTGGGTTTGTCAATGCTCCCGATTATGATCGGGAGGACTGTGGGTATTCTGAGTTTGGTTTTTCTCAATCATTTGCTCGTTGGTTTTGACAATGCTCCCGATTATGCTAGGGAGGACTCTGTGTATTCCGAATTTGGTTTTCTCAATCATTCGCTCGTTGGGTTTGTCAATGCTCCCGATTATGATCGGGAGGACTGTGGGTATTCTGAGTTTGGTTTTTCTCAATCATTCGCTCGTTGGGTTTGACAATGCTCCCGATTATGATCGGGAGGACTATGTGTATTCCGAATTTGGTTTTCTCAATCATTTGCTCGCTGGGTTTGTCAATGCTCCCGATTGTGATCGGGAGGACTGTGGGTATTCTGAGTTTGGTTTTTCTCAATCATTCGTTCGTTGGGTTTGACAATGCTCCCGATTATGATAGGGAGGACTATGGGTATGCCGAGTACAAAAAAAAAAAAAATGCAGAGTACATGTTGGACCTAAGCCCGGCACCGTTACTGATACAGCTATAGGCTGTATCATAACATTCCCCCCAATCCCAGGAATTCTGGGTACCAGAATTCCTGGGATTCCACAACACAAGTCATAAGGAGTAAGCCAGACAAATATTACCGTGGAGAAGAAAAGTAGGGGGAAAGCTATCCTAAAACCAGTCAAGGCGTAGGTATGACATCCGTGAAAAACTGTATGAACAGTATCCAAAGCTCTTCTTGCACGCATCTGCTGATGCAATGGACAACAAGAAGACTAATCTTCCTCAGTCACGCCACTTCTCACATACAAAGAAGACCGCAGGAGGTGAACTTCTAAAGACACGCATCATGTGTGAGTATAAATACAGCGCATGTAGGACATGTCCTCCCGATCATAATCGGGAGCATACACAGTATTTAAAACTTGAAATGATTACTTAACAAAATAATGCTAATATTCTGACTTCATGTTTCCTTCTATGTTAACTCAGGATTATTCTCCCAGGGAAGAGGCTTCATTGGTTATTGGGCTTTGCCACTCTACTCGCAGTCCATCAATCTGACTATATCATGCTTCCAACATTTCTTCAACCGGGTCCTTGAAGAAGAGGGGCAGCTTCCACCGTATTGCTTCTTGCAAATGGACAACGCGGCAAAGGACAACAAGAACGCTTTCATGTTCGCATACTTGTCCTTGTTGGTTGAGATGAACTGGTTTGAGGAAGTGTACGTCCATTTCCTCCCTCCCGGACACACACATAGCAATCTTGACCAAAAGTACTCTGTGATCTCGCAAGGGTTAAAGAACATGGAAGTGTACACCCTGGACCATCTGATGGGCATTGTTGGTAACTTATTCAAGAGAATGGGCCCTTACACAAGGCAAGACGTCGTGACCTCTATAGGGGACTTCTCCGCTGTCCTCCTAGACAACGTTTACAAGTTGTTCGGTCATGGCACTAGCACCGTCAAAGGAGTTAATCGCCGTTTACACGCATTCAAGATAACGAAAGGTCCCAACGGGAGAGTCGGTAAGAATACTTGATATACTGATATTTACAAATTAAATGCTACCGTGCGTGTATGTACTGTCTGCACAATGCTCCCGATTATGCTCGGGAGGAATATGGGTGTGCCATGTCCTCATTGATTTACATGTACAGTCTTCAATAGAAATTAAATGATACAAAGGAAGTTGTACCTAGGACCTAGGATGTATTATCCAAGGGATGCTCCCGAGTATAGTCGGGAGGAATATGGGTGTCCTAAATGATTCACTAATATACAATACATGTTTGCACACCAACAATTGCAGGGGTCTATTACAAGGAGTATGACGAGTCAGGATCTTGGAGAGGACAGTGGGACAATGACGCTGAACCTATTTACGTCCTCCAAGGCTTCCCACTGGTGGACACCAGAACAGTATTTAAGGAAGCCCCCAAGATCAAGATTGAAGAGCTCGAGAATATCGAGGCAAACTGGGCGGCTGTCTGGAAGACTATTCATAATGAGAAGCCCGGAGGTGACGTCCTTGCAGGCCACATGGCCGATGGTCCTGTACAAACCGCCGGTGACGACCGTGCAGGACCCGTACCTGATGTCCGTGTACGACACGCAGCGGAGGACCTTCTAGAACCAGCAGCCGATGACCAGCAGCTGATGGATGAACCAGCAGCCGATGGCCCATCCCATGCCCAGTCCTTCAAACATATTGCAGAGAAGCTTCGTGAAACTTGGGAAGCCAGCAATAAGTGGTGGACTGATTTCTTCAACGTTGAGAAGAGTTATTGGAGCACTCAACCAGATGATGCTGTGACTGGGGAGTACCCGAAAGACCAACATTTTGTCGACTTCCCATCGGAGTTGTCCGCAACCAGTCGTGTTCTGACACAGTCTGAGAAATCAATGGCCAAGCGCTTGATAGCAGCATTGGATGACTTGTCCATGGATGTGTCAGACATTTTACCTGCAAGTAACGAGATTGCCAAGACTATGAAGGTCGCACACACTTTGGAGACTACTATGGAAAGGCCAGAGGAGGAGGATGTGTTGTACTTATATTCTTCACAAGGGACGAAGCCGGATAGAAGAATAGCCTACGAGCCCACTACTGATTTGGTTGTTGGTCATGTCGCTGTGGTCAAGGTACAAATGGATGACTCTAGCGGATTGAGAGGATGGGACGTGGTGGAGGTCAAATCACTACCAGTGAATGGAGAAGTGGAATGTGTGTATTTAAAGCCCTTGTACTCTGGGGCTCAGAAGTTGGTGTACACTGAAACACAATACCCAACTTGGCCAGAAGATTGGATGGACCACAAGCTTGTGCCTATTACCGTGGGGGTGAGGAGAAAAGCAACATGGACGGGCGATATTCCCATTGACGCATTTCAATTTAGCTGCGAACCCACCAAGGGTATGAAGATCCAGAGAAAGTACCACACAAGCATGCTCCTAGCTTGTCAATCCATTGAGAAGGACACCAGGGCAGAGGCTGTGCAATCGGATGGAGACAATGCAGACATTGCTGAGGAGGAGGAGATGGAGGAGGAGGAAGATGGGGATGGGGACATGGAGGAGGAGAAGGATGAGGAGGAGGAGGACGAGGAGGGGGGGGAGGAGGAGGAGTAAGATGTTTGACACATAGCCGTTTTTTACTAAATTAGAAAAATTAAATGAATTATACTTACGATTTTTATTGTAAGATGTAAAAGCTGAATTCTGCCTGCCGACTTATAACCGTCCGCTTTCCCTTTATTTCTTACAATTATAATTGTAAGACACGAATTGATGTTAACACCTTTTGTTACAAAATATGGCATTTCAACGTTGTAACATTCGCAATCTGTACGTTTCTCCGTCTTTCAAGCTCATTTCAAGCATATTTTGTCAAAATTGACTACAATCTTACGATTTTTATCGTAAGATTGCATTTGAAAAGCATCAAAAGACCCCCAAAAAGTGATTGTAAGATTGGAAATCCGTTCGGAAGCAGGAACACCCATCCTGGGTGTTCACGGTGAAATTTGACCCGTTGATGGTCAGGTTTCCGCTCACGGTCAGGTTGTTTGAGACCGTGGCGAGGGGCGCGGTATAACCACCTCCTTGGTCGCGACGAGTTGCACGGTGCCGCCGGCACCGCTCGATTTGATGTCCACAACCTTATTGAGTCCGGTGACCTGCATGTTCACTCCTCCGCCGGCCACCACGTTGACGCCGCTTTCGGAGACCAAAGAGGTCTCGCCCACGCCGGTGGTCGTAATCGAGATGCCTTGACCAGGGTCCGCGCGGATGGACACTGTCTGGTCATCCGTTCCGAGCACGGCTGTGTCCCCGATGTACAATGTGTTCGAGGATATGTGCAGCGTGTCGATCCACGCCTCCTTGAAGTGCATGGTCGATGACCCTATGTACTGCGTAGCGTTTGCGGAAGGAATAATGTTCGAGGACACCACGAGATCTCCCATCACACGCACGGTGTTGGAAACGCGCACCAGCTCTGCTCCACCGGCAACCACACCTAGCGTCCCCACACTTGGATTGAAAAAACCTGTGTCGGTCGCATTCGAGAAAGACAGCGAAGGCGCTCCGGCAGAACCGGAATTCGCGCGGATTCCCGCCGTGAAGTTGGTTCCGTTGACGGTCAGGTTGCTAGAGACCGTGGTTCTGGGCGCGGTCAAGACCACCTCTTTGGTCGCGCCCAGCTGCACAATGCCGCCTGCGCCAGTCGACTGGATGTCTACAACCTTGTTGATGCCGGTGACATGCATGGTGACGCCGCCGACCGAGGTCACGTTGACACCCTTCTCGGACGCGAGCGAGGTCTCGCCAGCGCCGGTGGTCGTGATAGAGATGCCCTGGCCGGGGCCGGCGCTCATGGCCAAGGTCTGGGCGTCAATGCCGAGGACGAGCGTGTCGCCCACGTACAACGTGTTCGAGGATATGTGCAACGTGTCAATCCAGGCCTCCTTGAAGTGCATGTTGGATGACCCGATGTGCTGCGTCGCGTTCTTCACAGGGATAATGTTCGACGACACCACTATATCCGCCAACACGGATACATTGTTTGACACTCGCACCAGCTCTGCTCCCCCGGCAACCACACCTAGCGTCCCCACACTTGGATTGAACAACCCGGTGTCAGGAGAGTTAGCGAAAGATAGGGTTGGAAGTCCTGAAGTGCCTGACTGTGCTCTGATACCCGACAGAGGAGGGTAGGGGGCGTTCACAATATTAGAAGTGAATTCAGAACGAACAGATACTTGTGAAAACGTGATCATCTCTCTTTAAAGGTTGTTTTGAAAAAAAAATGGTACACCTTTTCCTCAAACTCGGGATTTTACAGTCGGCGACATAGTACACTCGGACATGGGAGTTATGTTACATAATATCCCGAGTACCCCAAAATCCTCTTGTATGTGTTTATCTTCTACACTTCGCTCGACACTGCGTTCTGTAAAGAACCTGTCAGCTTGTAATCAATTTTGCGTCCTACCACAACTTCCATGGTGGAACTGCACCATAGCAAGCCTCAAACCGTGCGCCCTTCTTTTTCGGACTGCGCACTCTGTACTGTACTGTACTGTATTGTACTGTATTGTACTGCATTGTATTCGGTGGTTGTAAAAAAAATTGATTGGATTGTGACGACATAAGTAACTAACATACATTCATTCACAATGGATCAATATTACTCTCACATACTGGAGACGCTGGTTGACATAGGATTTACTCCACAACTTGCGCCCCTAATTTTGTGCAAGAGCATCAAAAACGTGTGTAACTCCGCGTCATTGGTTATGGATTACGATAGTGTGACGCATCGTGTCTACATTGATTGCAATGACGAAGGCTACCATGCGTTCGAAGCTATCAATTCCCTCTGTGCGATGGCCAACGCTCCTCCTGTCCTGTATGTGAAGGCTTGGAAGCAGTATTCAGGACGCTCAATCTACTACAGAGCATGTTGGATGTTTCGAAGCATCGTGGACGATTCCGATCTTGAAGATTTCATTGACGGATGGCCTGTTCACAAGACTGTCCTGGATTACTCTGGATTGTTCCAAGATGATCAGAAGCATCGTAGACGATTCCGATCTTGAAGATTTCATTGACGGATGACCTGTTCACAAGACTGTCATGTACTCTGGATTGTTCCAAGTTTCCAGTTTATTTTTTTTAATCCCACATGTGACCCACATAGGGCATGTCTGACTTGTGTAATGAAGCACATGCAAGAACACTGTCCCGTACTCTTCACACTTCTCCTTCAGCCGATTGAACAGCACAGAGTGGCTCAAATTCAGCATCTGACGGGCAACCTTGGTTGTCAGCTCCCGTTCAGCACTGATTGTCATCTTCGCCGTATCCAATTGAGGTACCAACAACACATCGTAGCGAGCGGCCAAGAAATTTGTTGTCTGGTCCATAAATTCTTTCTTGAGGTAAAAAATTCTCTTCCGAATGCGAATCATCTGCATCTTTATCTTCATCCTCTCTTTTGATCGTAAGGTTTTCTCAGTATCCAACCTTGACTGCAGCTTTTCATGAACCAGCAGGAGTTCGGATGCCTGTCCCTGACCAAGCATGAAGGATTCCTCATTCTCTGGTGAGTACGTGACCATTGTTTTGCGGACGCCTGTCTTTGGAAGCCACAACAATTGACGATACAAGTCCTGCCGTGACGAGTCCCAATACTCGTAATATGTGTCTCTACATGCCTTGAACTACTTGGCTATTCTCGCCTGGAGGTCCTCGATATTTTTTGCTTGCTCCTGCATCGCGCTCACTAGGTACGCGATAATGCCCACATAGTTCAAACCCACTGACCCGACCGGCGCATTGCCAAGCGTGTTGTCGTCATCGATCTCAAAGTCTCTAGGGAGTGAGATGAGGTGACGCATCTCCGGGACCTCGCAGAACACCTCCTGTGCTATGAACCCCGCCTCCACCACGCCACGGTGGGTGTACGTGCACGGACGCAGCCTCCGCAAAATGTCCGCAGACGAGGTACCCAAAAGATCCGAGCGATTCGTCTTCTGGCGCCCGTCCGACGTGGACTGAATCGGCACACCGTTCACACGCACAAGCCCGCCTGCAGGGTTCAGATCCAAGGCGACGCCAACGTCAGACACCTGCATCACGCCACCCCCCTCGCCACCTAGAATCACCAAGTCCCCACCCCCGGTCTCCAAACGCATTCCCGTGTAACTCGGCAACGGAGCTACAGGCGGCCTCGATATCGAGGATCCAAACGCCGCCTGCACGAGGTCCGACGGTGCATCTCCACTGACGGTCAGTGGGAAACGCGAATCACCGTCGTTGGCAAGCACAAGCACCCCCCCAGAAGCGTCCACGCTAGCCCTTAACTTCTGGCCAGCGTGCAACTTTATAGACTCGGACAAACGCAGGAACGTCCCAACGGTGCGGTCGCGCGTCTCCATACCGTCTGCGTACATCCACGCCGCGTCCACCAGACTCTGCCCCCCACCGACCTCGCCCATCTGCGCACGCCCGTAATACCGCTGGGTTGTGTCCGGATGCGATAAGCCTTCAAACAATAGACGCGGGTCCTCCTCGTCCGCATAAGTACCTCCGACCAGCGAGAAGCCGCGTCCGTCATCCCTGAAAACAATCTGACCGACCTCGGTTAGCGCGTTGTCCGAAAGCCGGACGGGTGGACCCAAAGGTGCCATGGAGACGGGGCCATCTAAAAATACCGAACTACGTACCGACATCGACCGGTTCACAATCAAGTCTCCATCCACGACAAGTTCCTCGTTGAAAGCGGAAGGCGCCTCGAACGAGGTGGGACCCAGGAAACACGAACTTCCCAGCACGCGACAGTCCCGCTCGGCCACGATATCAGAGGAAATTCGCACTCTCCCCAAGGTGCTCCGAAGGTGGACATCTCCCGAGGCCACGATTCCAACGTCTGCGTCAGGCGCTGCCAACACAAGGCCCGCGCCCCCCACAGACGGGGAAAAAACCTGCCGGTTCCCGAACAGGTACACGCCACCGAGCACCTCCATCGCCGCGCCAGGGAGCTTGAGAGAAGACGAATGACAGGGAAGCTGCAACGCCAGAACACCCCCACCACCGGTACCGGAACATAAGTGTTCGATAGAAAATGAACGATTGCCCCTGTAGCTGCTGCTACTGCATCCTATCCGTACAGCACGTGGATCTACGATATCCTTAATAGATACCATCAACATGAACAACCCAGAATCGGCGATGCCCGCCGCCATGATCGCTCTGTCCAACGAACAGTTGTGCAGGGACACGACATTCATCCAAGCTGAAGTACAAGTACTACTGTTATTATCGCAACCGATCACTGCAACAGCGTTCTCAGGTACCTCCAATTGATCTGATCCCGCAAGCCACACTAGCCCAGGAAAGGATGAATCACCACGAATCGACAGGAGTAGCGAACTTGCAAGGCGCACCTCCGAGTACGTTCCGAGCACGGCGTTGCACATGCCTCTGAACATGAGCGCGTTGCCAGGTGTCCTCGGGGAGGACTGGGATGCTATCACCACGTTCTCCCCAGACGCGGGAAGTGCTACGACCGATGAAGACAAAGACTGGTCAAACGTCACCATCTCGAAATGTGTGGAAAACGTACCGAAAGGCAGGGTCACAATAAGCGACTCATCTTCTTCGTCGAATAGGCAATCGACGGATAAAGCAGCACCCACTTTCCTCGACCATACGATATCGCTTGCCCCAGAAGGCAAAACAGCCCATACGACGCCCCCGTCGCCGGAAAGGGAGACGTCGTCGACCACCAAAGCTGACGCATTGACGCAGTCTCTGACCCAAACGGATCCACTTGCCTGGATGCTCAACGCGAACAAATCGGACGAACAGGCAACCCTGAGGTCCATGTATGCAGCGCAACTGACCTCATCGAAAGATATCGAGAGAACGACGCTTGTATGAAGAGAAGTGTTCGCTGGAGGGATCAGAGTAAACGGGTGTGCGGCGCCAGTTTTCTTCCATCGGACTTGGCCTTCTCCGTAGTACCCTCCTCTTGTTTTGAACATCAGCACAAGGTGATCGGGGTCCGTCTCCCAGATCCCTCCGCCCTCGCTACCCTCGATGATGGAGCCCCCTCCGTCATCAGCGACCACCACCTCCAGTACGGCCTCGATGCTTTCTACGTAGGGGGACTTGTCCGCCAACTGCACTCGCCAGAGGGTGACGGCGGACTCCGTTCTCGGGTCCTCCTCCCACGTCCAGATGTCTCCAGGCAATACAGCGACCCGGATCGCACCGCTGGCCGCGACGAGGATGTCGACGACGACGTGCCGCGATGACGAGGAAGAAAGGGAGTAACCGAGGACGGCGTCCGCGCCGCCTATCGCGAGCGTGACTTCTCCTGGTTAGTGTAGATTGAAAAGGCTGCTCGCTTCATCCTTCACCAATCGCGTCGAGGATGAACCTATGTGATGGCACCTGTGCCCCGCATGCACGTCCGCCCATGGCAGGCCGTGATTGCGGTCGACCATCGGAAGCGATGCATCGTTCCACGTCAGGTCGGAGATGGCTGCGCCGAGAAGACGACCGTCTTGTAGGTACAGTTGATCCCTACCGGCGATGGATGCCCATGGAACCTCGGGTGTGCCCAGCATCCCGTGCCCGCAAGGCGAACTCACGGTGTTCCAGTCGAGTACCAGAAGCGCGTTCGAGTCCTCTCTGTTCACGGAGTCCAGGTTGCTTGCAGATTCCAAGTCCAGGTTGCTTGCATAGTCCAAGTCTAGGTTGCTTGCAGAGTCCAAGTCCACGTTACTTCCGTAGTTATTTACGAACGACAGACGACCTCCTATGGTTACGTAAGTGTTGGAGTCGCGGATCAGGACCGTGTCCCGGTGGGCGTCTGGCATTACCAGAGGGCCAGCCATGAAGTCCCCGTTATCGATAATAAAGGAGTGTTGCGAGGACGTGTGTATGAATTCTCCAGCGAAACGTAGAGATCCTCCTGTGCTGAGCGTTCCGTCCGAGCCGGAGATGCTGGCCACCTCATCGGAATTGGAGAGGCATCTGCCCGCTTCAAAACTGAAGGAGGCCTCGGGACCCTCTACACGCATCGTGAGTGCCGCAGGTGAGATCCCGAACCCGCGAAACTCGTGCTCGTTAGGCAGGTCAGGATCATTATCAAAAAGGACGACTGTGCGAGGCTCTAACGCGTTTCCAACATGCAAGGCCGCCGATGGCGTCCCAACCAACCTCACCCCCACCGAGCCCGCGTGAGACACACTCAGTGTTGGGGCCACCACATCTCCTACTGAAAATAGAAGGTCCGATGCAAGCACCGACTCAGACGCTAGTAAACGCACTAGGTCCACCTGCACGGATGTCTAGAAGACCCCGGGAAGCGTGGCACGAGATGCCATACGCGTTACCACCAACCTCACAGCGACGAGAGGCAAGATACCTGCACCTCTAGGGAGCGTGTACCACATCCCTTCCCCTCTTCCTAAAAAGGGCGATTGCGACGCACGGGAATAGAGATTGCGCCAACCGGCATCCCCTTCCGGGAGCCCGAGAATCGCGAAGTCGTCCGGCATGTAGTTCATGGAAGAGCACGCGATGAACACAGAGTGCACGTAAAGCACGCTAGGGAAATTCAGCTGCACCCACTCGCCATGCACTGAGATTGGGGCATCTCCCACCAGCGACAGAGTGTTCGTGAGCGCGGACTCTCTAGTCGGCGCACCCGAGTCCGATGTGTAGGAGCCCAGCTTTGATATCCAGCTTGTCGCGAGAGGGGTATCCAAAAACGCTTGGTAGGGGGCAGACCAACTGTCAGGTGCATATGTTGACGAGGACGTCGCTTCGAATCCGGGTGTGAGGGCGAACTCGGGACCCTCGGGTATGATTCTCGCCGCATCCGGACCGGTGCGCACGCGAACTACCGATCCGATGTCTATTTCCGCGGCAGTTGACCCGCGTATCATTAACCCTTTGGTAGCCACAAGCGATGCTTCGGATCCAGCCGCATAAGGGTATATATCGAGTTTGACGCTCTCGGCTGTGTCGTTGATCAGCATCAGACTCATGACGTCCCCTGCGTTTGAGGCGTGACTCGTCATCTTAATGCACTCGACGGGTTCGTTCGTGTAGTAGTCTCGCACGATCCTCTGTGTGTCGTTGATCGATCGTTGGTACGACTCCGTGGCTGCGTACAACGCCTCTGTTACCAGTACGGTCGCGTTGGTCACGCGACTGTCAATATTCGAATTGACTGCGGCAAAGAGGGATGCCGATACTGCAACGTTCGAGGAGTACGCGTCGAGAAGTTGGTTTCTCGACGCCGCTATTTGTACAACCCCCCTTTGCACGGAAGAGGCCGGGGGGAGGTTGCAGTAATGGTTAGCGAACACCGTGCCTGCCTCCACGTTGCCCGTCGGGATGCGTAGACTCTCGACTTGTCTGAAGTCTACGTTCGGTCCCGACACCACCAGGCTCCCTGCGACGCTTAGCGGGCCTGCGACGTCAACTCTGGGTGCGAACAGCGTGCCCTCGTGAAGCGTCATCCCCACGCCTGGATCGATGTCAAGGAACAAAGCCCCCACTTCCTGCGCCCGCCATGTGTAGCGCTGAGAGGGGAACTCAGTTCCCCCGCCGGCGTGGAATAACATGCGGTCTGTTCCATCTGTGCTCTGGAGCCACATGTCCGTCTGCCACATGCCGTCGGAGGGCAGTTGGATGCTGTTGTTGGAAGTGCTCGTGTTTCCACCATACCCCTCCATGACGGATAGGGTCGTGTTCAGAGTCGCGAGCTTCGTTTGCACGTAGTTGCTGAGCTGCACGTACGCCATGTTGAGGGCGTACGCGGACGGGGGTTGGTCCATGTACACGCATCTGAAGTCCACTGGAAGGTTGCAGTACGTGTACGCCATGAGCGATCCTGCGACGACGTCCGCGCACGCGATGGACCCAATTTGCATGGTCTCGGAGCCGGTGGGGATCCTGGACCCATAATACGATTCATTGTTGGCACCGCCTGTGGATGCGGATGCGACCCTCGATACGATGAGATTGCTGAGCGTGACATACGCGGTAGCTAGAGCGTTGGCTGTCGGTGGGAGTATGAGGGAGTTGGTTATGAAGTCGTCCACGAGGTTGTCGAAGTTTGTAGCGCTTATCGCCCCGTTCTGCACAACAAGACTATCTCTCACGATCAGGTTGCTTTGCATGTGTGCGGTGGTTCGGAAGACAACGTCCGTCTGTGAGATGCGAAGAGCGTCGTTCGCTTGGACGCCCAGCGTAAGGGTGGCGCCTACATCCGGATGCAAAGGATCGCCCGCTCGCAGTACGGCGCTGTGCTTGCCGTCTGCGACCTCGGTTGCTGTGAAGAAGACGTCGTCTCCGTGCCTGAGAGCGAGAGCTGCGTTTCCTGGAGTAGCGATAGCTGGGTCCATAACGATCCCGAAGGTAGGTGCCTCCGTGTGTATGACAGGGTTGCTTCCCACCATTCGAAGGTGCACATTGTCTGTGCTGCTGCTGCTCATGTTGTGCTGCTGCTGATGCTGTTACTACCTTTACGGGAATTTAAAATTTCCGTAACAGAGTATAAATGGGGTTTGTGTAAATGACGTTCAACAATACCTTCCAATCATGAAGATTGACAAGGTCTCTTGGGAGGCTTTGTCTGCCCTCGTCGGTAAGCGTCCCACCTCTGGTGGCGGGCATGCAACGGAACTTGAGGCATCTTACGTGCATCCGTCCACCCACCTTAGACATCAGCACTATCGTGTCCCTGACAGGCGCATCGCCATGCGCGCGATCGAGCTCATGCGTACCCGGTATCTCGCCATGCCTGTGTCCGATACACTCGACGTGTCCGTGAGGTCTGGGAGGAGTTTCCCTCGAGATGGTGCGCAACAAATTAGGACGCGTCTGACATTGTCCCCTAATTCAGACGACGAGAAGGAGCGCATTTCGGCAATGGAGACGTTCGCCGAATCTCTCCTCGGGCGGCGCACAAACCCCACCGCCGTCACGGTCACCGAAAAGCGACTGCTCGGATATGTGACCATTCCCGAGTACTCCATGCGCGTTAATCTGCGCGAAGAAACTGAAAGAACCGAGAGCGCAGGCCTGTCAGGTCAGTACGAGGTGATAAACTTCCGTTTGAAACGGCGGTTCAGTTTCGAGATGACTCCAATGTTCCGGCTTGACATCACAGCAGTCTGCTTTGCGGCGGTTCCCCAAGAATACTCTAGCCAAGGAATGTATCATCAGCAGCAACGGGACTACACTGGGTGGTTCTCTAAACACGTATTGGGCGCTGCAGAGACGTACGAGTTCGAGGTCGAGTTGGTGAAATCTAGTCCGTTGGCGCCTGGTGACATTTCAGGTGCCTCCGCCGCCAATGAGAATGATACCATCGCTCGGGGATTGATGCAATGTTTTTTGGTCGTTTTGAAGGTGATCGACGATTCTGAGGTTGCGCTTTCTCTGAGCGAGAAGCATCGCGTGATGGAGATGTATTGGCGCCTACTGGCGCTAGGTGACGACGACGGTGCGCAACACCACCCCAACAACCCTAGTAGACGTCCGAATGGTCTCGTCGCCCCGAAACCAGCAACGCTGGACATGTCGAACCTCCTTTCTGGTGCGTCAGCTATCCCTGGAGCAGTTTCAATCACTGATAACAAGTACACTGTCACGGAGAAGGCAGACGGCGAGCGGCGTCTCATGGTTGTGGATGACGAAGGACGTCTCTTCACGCTAGACGACCGTCTCGGTGTGCATGCGTTCGCTACCAAATACAGCGCCTCCACGGGATACAGACAGTGTCTACTCGACGGAGAGTACGTCGTAGACCACACAGGGGATTCGGCATCACCTACATTCGCCGTGTTTGGCGTATACGTCGCCAACGGCAAGTCGGTCGCACATCTGCCGCTCGTGGATGCTTCTGCTCACACGAAGAAAAAGAAAAAATCCAAATCCAAAGAAGACGAGACCTGTAGACTGGAGGTGGCGCGCAACGCTCTCGCGGGTTTACCTGACAATTTCTTCGTTAAGACGTTCATGTTCTCCGTGGAGGATACCGATACATCATCAATATTCCAGCACGCGGCAGCTGTCCTCCGGCGTCGTGACTCAGGCTTGTATCCGTACCACATCGACGGCCTGGTCTTCACCCCTGCTGACCTTCCAGTTGGAGGGACCTTCGACGATGCCAAACGCCCAAGTTCGCTTGCCCGCATCCGAACGTGGCGAGAGGTGCTCAAGTGGAAGCCACCAGAAGACAGCACCATCGACTTCTTATTAAAGTTTACTGATACTTCAGCGGATTCCAGGCTAGCAGATCATGAAACGGAGCCAATACACCAACGCGTTGATCTGTTGGTTGGGTACAACACGGACGCTGTCGGTGGAAATGAAGGCACACGCGACCTGCGCTCGTTCTTGGAGGCTTCAGCCTCCGATGTGAGAAACCCAGAGGCAGTACTACCATCCAAGATGAGGTACCAGGCGCGTCCGTTCGCATTCTTGGAACCGCCATCAGCAGCATCTCCTGCTATGCCTCCGTTACATACTGCAATTCTCCCCGTGAACTCGAAGTGCGAAAACGGTGACCTCATCAGCGACGGTATGGTGGTAGAATTCGCCTACCGCAACGAGTCCTCTCGCCATTCTCCGGCGAACTGGGTGCCCAAGCGCATCCGTTACGACAAGACGGAATCCGCTGCGGCTACTGGACGTGTGACAGCCACCAACTACGAGACAGCGATGAACGTGTGGCGCACGATCATGCACCCTGTTTACGAGGCGATCATTACCGGCGAGGAGACCCTTGACGAGGCATCCGCTCGCGCCGAACTTGTCAAGTCTGTCTACTTCATCACGCGCATGCGCACAGACGAGGGCGGCATGGTGGTCATGCGCAAGTTTCACAGCTATGTGAAAGCGCACTTGATATCGAGCTTCGCTGGCGCGTCGCCGCGCATATTCGACTTCGGCGTGGGCAAGGCCGGTGATCTGCACAAGTGGATACGCGCAGGGGCGTCCAAGGTGGCTGGAATCGACAAGTTCTCGTCCAATCTGACAGACCCGGTCAACGGCGCGTACGCACGCGCTCTGCAGACCAAGGGCAAGCTGAGTGCGAACAATGAAGAACACACCATTGTTCCGGAAATGCTTTTTTCCCCATTCGATGCCACTACTCCAATCTACGAAACCGGGAAAGAATGGGAGGAGGGATCGGTTGCCATTCCTGAATCAGATCGCCTAATTGTAAGCGCAGCGCTGCACGGAAACAACGTCAAAACGGAAGAGGACGCCACGGCACGCAGTATGGCGAACTTCGCTAAGGAGGGCACGTTCGACCTCGCGACGTGCATGTTCGCAATCCATTACTTCTTCGAGTCCCCAGCGCGTCTCTCCGGGCTCTGCCGCAACGTCGCCGCGGTGCTAAGGCCGGGTGGAACCTTCGTAGGCATTTCACCAGACGGCGACGCTATCGCGGAAGCGCTCTCCAGTACAAATGTGGGGGAATTCGTGGAAGGAAGGTCTTCAGTTGGAGATTCATCCGGGGGATCCTCGCTTCTCTGGGGGATTACAAAGCGGTACGCCGCTGCGTCCGCCAAGAACAAGTACGGGAGACAGGTGGACGTGTTCGTAGAGAGCATCGGACAGGATATTCCCGAGTTCCTCATGGACTACAAGGAGCTTGTGCGCGTGATGGGCGAGGTAGGAATGCGACCACTGACTTCAGCAGAGCTTAAGACAAGCGGTCTGGGGCGCTACTCAACCGGTATGATAGAACCTCTGTTTGACAAGGTTGTAGGCAAAGAAGGCGGGTTGGATCACACCATGGTCAAGGTCACGAGGGGGGGGGCGGCAACTCAGAAGTTGTTGAACGCACCGCCTGCATTGCGGGAAATGCTTGGGAACAAGATGACTCCTGAGGAGAAGCAGTACAGTTTCTTAAGTCGTTGGTTCGCGTTCTGAAAGAAAGACTCTGACGTTTACTGAAGGAGGTGAACGATAGCTATTTTTGTCATGTTCCAAAGTAAGTATTCCGAGGATAGGATTTCATGCAAATATGTTGCGTTCTAGAAATGTGGAGGTATAAAGCTGTAATTAATTGTTTTAGTTAGTTGATTGACCTACTTTTCTACAGAAGAAAACATGTCAGACTTTGTCGCTACTGATGCCAAGAAACAGTCTTCAGTGGACGATGTTAGTTGTGTAAGCACTATCAAAGCTTGTGCTTTTCTCTCGGCGGATGCTGTCTGCTGCATCCCACGTTGTATGTGCTTTGGAGGTTGCTGCGGTAAATACGAACCATGCTCAGCCCGTGCATACGACCTGAAAACCAAGCCTGGACAGGAAAGGTTCGTAGCGACCTGCTTGGTGCAATGCATTGTATCGATGATAATGCCATTCACGTTGTGCGGATGCTTCTGGGCATGCTGCGGCACTTGCACACCGTGCACTAGAGGAGTCTTCAACATGGTCAAGCGCAACGATTCAAAAGTGGTGCCATCAACAACTGTCACCAAACCGCCCACAGAGCAGGATATCAACAGAGATATTCAGGATTTTACCAACAAGTTCTTGGCCGGAAATTAGAGTAGGAGTGCGTGTTGAAGACGCGCGGGGAGTCTGCGCAAGCCGCCGCGGCATGTGTGAGGATGGACGTACGGGGAGTCTGCGCAAGCCGCCGTGTGTGTGTTTTACACAACACCTGTCCGCACACACTGCGAACCTGCAGCTCAATCCCTCTTCATAAAGCCAATCGGAATGTCAATCAGAAGCCGACTGATGTTCGTAAACACAGAAGTTTTCAGTACACCAAAGTCAGATAAATCATACAAATTACAAACCCTCTGAGTTTTTACCAATCAGTTTAAAGCACGAATGTGATGTACACACTGAACACATTCAAAACATTCCCGAATTCTTATGCGTGCCGGTTTATAACACAAAGATGCCACCGACTCACCCGGTCATTCAGGCAATACAGGATGCCATGCCACCCGAAGGAACTGAGATGTATAAATTTTATGAGAATGGCGTGAAGACTTTGGATGATGTCAAGGAGTACCTGCGCACTTGGTTCATCCGCCAACCGGGGGGGTACTCTAGGGAGTGGGATGGCGCCCACTACACATTGGTCATGGGGTTTAGACGGGGCTACTGGAGTCACCAGGTGTTTATGGACACCGACACCGGCCTCTACATTTTCACATGTGATGAGGAGAAGGAGATTCCTCCGTTTGTCACAGGGGAGTTCTCTTCCTTCGAGGCCGTAATAGACGATATTGCAGCATATTTTGCCAAGGTGTGGAAGATACACTCGACGGAATACTAAAATGAAACCGCTTTCTGGAGTGTACGGTACACCTTATTGCAGTGGAACACGATCATGTTTTTTGTAGCCCAACAACAACATAGTTGACAATAAAAACGATTTTAACAAATCCTTGTTCGTCTCAAAAAATTTGCTTACAAATTCACGTCGTTTTCGATTCATACCAAGGAACACCACGATCGTCATGGATAATATTCGGTTTCACCATTCTTCAGAAATAAAGGATATATCCGAATGCAAAGGGTGGAAGCTTTTGTACACCCCTCTTTATTGCCCCAGAGCTAATGCGATTGAACAAATATTTGGAAGCATGAAGAGAGACTACAGGGCATCATGTCCATTGACGTCAACCTGTAACTTCGATTACTTCATGCAAATAAGTTTCATCGTGGGCAGGCTTCAATCAGTGGAGCATGTTCTTAATATATTCTCATTGACATCTTGCAATCTTCGCTCATCAAGCCTCCGAAATCTTCGCTCATGAAGCCTCATAAATGAACCTTTCCTCATCATCTGGATCTTTAGCTGATCTACCCATTGGGTTCAAGGGTCACCGGTAAGGCGTCCCACAATTTGTGTCTCCGACAGTATTGTTAAATATTAAGTATTGTATAAAAGCTTTCATTTGGGAGATGGAGATTGTACCAGAGACTGGTGAGATTATGATGTCGGATATCATGACTGTATTTGGTCCTACAGGAAAAACCAATATTGGCTCTTTGGTTCAAGGAGGCCCGGTTTGTACAAAACATTACAGGGAACTCCAAGGTGCCTGATTCATTATCGAACGGGATAGCATTTTCGGATTTTAGGGGAGCGCGTAAAGCAGCCCCCCCCAGCAATTGGCAGTTCAAGTTACAGATGAATGGAGTGTATGTGAAATACGACTCTGCGACATCGAAGTTGCGGCTGAACACTGGTACCGAAATGCAGTTCGAGATCGTGAAAGGGGATAGTATTTTTGACGGGAGCGGACAGGTTGCGTGCTACGCGTTGCAAGAAACGACGACAAAGCACTACCTGCACGTTACAACGGCAGGAGTTGTCTCCATGAAACCAACTTTCATGAATAACGATGCGTCGTATTCTTTCAAGATGTTTACGAGCGACGGGGGTCAGACAAACACATTGTATTGCAGCGTGGAAATACCAAAGGTAGGAACGCAGCAGACAAATATGGAATTCCCGTATAAGAATGCCTGGCTTGCATACCAATCAGGAACAGACACCGTTTATGCAGCTTTTTGGTCCACATTGACTAGTACAGTCACATTCTGGAGCTATTTGACGATGAATGAATCTCCAGATGTAAAGGTTACAGTCCCTATGTCTCAGAGTATACAGGAGTTCCCGGTGAACAAACTCAGAGGGTACACTACTACTTTGTCCGGATACGCTTATGGTAACGGGACATACACAGTGATCTCGTCGAGGGAGGTAGCAACGAGGCGGTCATGGCAGGCCTTTGATTACAATGTAAGCAGCTCTGTATGGCAGGTAACAGACGTCACGACCAGCTCTACTCTAAATGACTGGTTACAGCTGCAACTTCCTTTCGGAATATACTTGGAGTCTATTGGCATAAACGCAGCAACGAATACCATATTCAACAGGACACCTACCACATTCGTTATCCATGGTATTCGACCAGGGCAAACGACGCTTGAACTACTGGGTACTTATACCAAGGTACTAAATTATTTCCAATATGTTGTGAATTCTCCCGGAAATAATGTGCTGTATGATAGGATCAGACTGACAATCAAAACAAATGTATCGTTGGCAAATATAACTGATTTGCGGTTGTTCGGAAAATGGTAATTTACACACGGTCACATCGCAATCGTCACTATGTACAGAAGGACGCAAGCGGATTCACAAGATTCTCCACTGCAAAAGCAGTCAAAGCGGAGCGCCACGCCAACAGAGCGGTGGTAGGCTCCACTGCGGGAAGTCTTGGGACCGCGATGTGAACGCTTCCAGGAACATCCTGATGCTTACACTCCACCAAGTCTTTGGGAGAGAGCGACCTCTCGCTTTCGACGAGACGCGCCGAGAAGTTCCTCGAAAACCCCACCACCCCCTGATACTGATATGGGGACACAGACGGTTGAACGGTTTACCAAAGAGGCTACTCGGAATATCTTCGAGAACCTCTTCAACCTGCTGCACCCCCAACGTTGCCCAAAGCAACGATCTGCAGTCTGGACGATTATAAGGTGTGTTCCACTTTATTTGAGAACTACTGTATCGCCCTTACATAATATCAAAAGTTCAATTGATGCTACGTATTTCACACAGTACCAGCGAGATATAATCACACAATCAGTCATCGATCTCCAAAAAACAGTGAACAGCCCCGTTTTTCACACGAGACGCTTTACACATCAATCCACTTGTCAACAGTCGCAAGTGGAATGCACGTCCGAATCAAGGTGAGCTCGACAAAGTCGATGCTACGCTGCACGAAATCTGACAGTGCACTCCCCCAACATTGCCCAAAAGCAACGATCTGCAGTTTTTTAGACTATAAAAAGGTGTGTCCCACTTTACTGTAAGCTTTTAAAGCGCGGTCACGATAAATAATGGCATCAGAGATCATCGATATCGTCCTCGATCCCACGGATTTGAACGCGATCGACCTTTCCAGTGTGAACTCAGTATGTCGGTGGTCATCCAATTCCAGGTTCTTTGACCTTTCTGCCGGAGAGGAGCACTACAGATTACTCGCACATGTTGCGCGTTCCGTCCGACGTCCCACTATCATCGATATCGGGCACTTTCAAGGTTTGTCAGCCGCTGCGCTATCCTTAGCGACCGAGAAGATGGTGCGCAGCTTCGACCTTATATCTTCCCTACCTTCAGACCCGTCAGTTCCCACCGCGATCCACATCCCCAACGTACGTCTTGAGATCGGCCCGAACTAAATGCGCGATCTCCCTGACCACCTGCGAACCTCAGACCTCGTCATTCTCGACATTGACCACCTGGGCAAATCGGAACGCGATATCTTCAAGGTCCTGGAGGAGGCGAAGTACGACGGACTCCTCATAGTGGACGACATTCACTTGAACGAACACATGCAGCGTTTTTGGGACGACATCAAGCAGACCAAGTACGACATCAGCTCGTCAGGTCACTGGTCCGGTACGGGGCTCGTCATCTTAGCCCCTGAACGCTTCCGCGTTTCGTGGAAAAAGGTGCAACAGTTGCCTACAGTCAACTGAATACAAAAATGAAACCGCTTCGTGTCCGCATGCTTAACGAAGCTGCCCCCGTTTGTCTGCGCATGAGTAAGCCCTTCTTCCCGCGCACACAACTTCGTCACCTCCAAGTGCGCGCTCCCTACGGGGGGCAAAATGAAATTTGATGATGAAATTGCTCACCACATGCAAAAAGCATTGCCGCACGTCTGGAAACAGCAACGTGCATTCGTTTTCTTAGCACACACCTGATGGCATTGGTGCTTGCTTCATGTTTCCGAATGATGCACTCTTTGCGTTCAAGTTTGTTGAACATCTCAGTAAGCTCCTGCTGGAACTGAGCATCCTTATTCTCCTCACGCAAGCGCATCATGCCCCACAACTTCTTAGCAGCATCGACCTGCTGCTGGGCTGCCTTCACGACCGCATCAACTGCAGCCTGCTTGCCATCCTCGGCCTGCTGCTGGGCTGCCTTCACGACCGCATCAACTGCAGCCTGCTTGCTATCCTCGGCCTGCTGCTGGGCTGCCTTCACGACCGCATCAACTGCAGCCTGCTTGACATCCTCGGCCTGCTGCTGGGCTGCCTTCACGGCCGCATCAACTGCAGCCCTGCTTGCCATCCTCGGCCGCTGCTGGGCTGCCTTCACGCCGCACAAACTGCAGCCTGCTCTTTCACTCCTGGCCTGCCTCTGGCGCCTCCCGGCCGGTTTCAACTGCAGTCCTGCTTTGCCCATCCCTCGGCCTGCAGGGGTGCCTTCACGCCGCAAAACTGCCAGCCTGGCTTTTCAGCCTGCTGTTCTGACTGCCTTCAATCGCATAAACTGCAGCCTGTTTCAGTATTCTCTACAAAGAGATTATGTGAGAATAAACACACTAAGCAGCTGTACACCCAAGCTGCCACATGCAAGCCAACCTCAAGCAACTCTAACTTCAACTGCATTGGACGACCTCAACCTACATCCGCCTGCCGCTGATCTTGAATTAACCCTCATAAAATTCCTGACACCCCCCCCAGCCCTTTTGCTGCTGCATGAAACTCCCTGAAATGCTAACCCAATGTTGTTGCATCATTTGGGTACATGACTGCTTTTTAGAGCTTTGCCATTTCGTTAAGGATATCATTCACATTACAGTACAGGATGTCCCAATTTTTTTTTAGAACAAGTGTATACAAAAAAGAGGCAGGAGGTCAACTATGGTTTACGAGAATGATGACAAAAAGCCAAAGAACTTGTACATGAACACATTGATTTTCGCCACATGCTGCCTCCTATTCGCGGTTGTTGTTGTGGCCTTGTTCAAAAGCAAAAAGTATATAGAAAAGGTTACCGAGTACAAGTTATTCTTGTCAACGGTCCTCTTTGGTCTTTTCGCATTGTCAATATTTTCACTACTGGTCGTCTGGAGGTACGAGAAGAGAATAAAGAAAATGAGGGCAACCCCGTTCGACACACGGCGACTCATGAGCGTATCGACATGCCCGGACTATTGGACGCTCGAAGAAGATGGTTCGGGAGAACGGAAGTGTCGTCGACAGTACACGGCAGACGGCACTGTAGGGTACATCTCCATGCCCGGGAAAGACAACACCATCGATATGAAAAAGTACGATAGGCAGCCCGCGCTCAAAATATGCAATACATATGAGAAAGACTTGCAAACTTCATGGTCAGCTCTGAAAGCCGAATGCGAATCGTACAATTATTGAAAACAACTTCGATAAGTACGATGATGAGTCCCGGACGACACGACATACAGCTAGGGACATTTGAAAGTCTCAATACAAATGGCGACGATGGCCCGTATTATTTTTCGAACCACGTACGGACAAGACTATACATGTCGTAAAATCGCAAAGAGTATACATTTACAGAATCCCCTATAATTTCCAACCTCCACTTGGGAGGCAGGACAAGCACCTCACCCGCGTTCAATCGCACTCGAAATGGAGTTTTCTGCATATGCGGATGAACAATGTCTACTTCTGCAGGCACCGATGAAGATTCTGTCCAGGTCACAAGGTATCTAGCGTCATTTGTAACGCCGCTAGCAGAGGATAACAGTTGTGTAGGTCCCGCACGAACATATGAGAAACGGAGAAGAGATCGAACTTGTTGCATCCCTGAAACATTGCCGCGTGTGAGGAGTACAGGGTTTTTTTCATTAATCAAAAGGTCCCCAGCAGCCGCACTATCTATAGATGTCTGGACAATTTCGGGTCTAAGTACAGGATTGGAATGAAATTTTACCTGCGCAGAGAAAATCAAGATAAATAACAACGTAATAAATATGATCACAAACAAAATCATGACATGTACATGTATTTTAGTGTAGAATAATCTACAAATTTAAATACGCATTAAAAGTCACCCCAATCATTGTTCCCCCCCCCCCCCCCTCATTAAAAAAACAAACATTCCCTCCAATATCATTATCAATATCTGCAAATATATCATCATCATTGTCCCCAAACACGTCCTCTTCATCATCAGCAACAGCATCGTCAGCAACAGCATCGTCAGCGGCAGCATCGTCAGCAGCAGCATCGTTTTCCTTAGGGGAGTCATCGTTACCCCCGCTATTATCTCCACCTCCAAATGCACCTGCGATGAGATCCACAACTGCAAAAGCCGCTATAACACCCAAAGCAGTGAAGAAACCGGCCTGCAAGTAGTCCATGATACTTGACTGTTGTTGAGGGCTGGCATTCGATTGCTGCAATTGTTGTTTGGTTCCAGCCTCCAACTCTTTGAACCGTTTCTGAACCTGTTTCTTCATATCAGCTACGCGCGCTTTGTAAGATTTTATGATCTTCGCTTCGCGAGCATTTAAAGCCTTAACTTCAGCACGAAGCTGTTTTAACTCTTCTGAAGATGATGATGATAAAAC
This sequence comes from Chlamydomonas sp. ICE-L, assembly GCA_013435795.1. Taxonomy (NCBI): domain Eukaryota; kingdom Viridiplantae; phylum Chlorophyta; class Chlorophyceae; order Chlamydomonadales; family Chlamydomonadaceae; genus Chlamydomonas; species Chlamydomonas sp. ICE-L. The sequence goes on from JACBWV010000758.1 coordinate 75,508, forward strand.
CTTGCCACCAACGGCATTGCCACCAGCGGCCTTGCCACCAGCGGCCTTGCCACCACCTACCTGTTCACCAACGGCCTTTCCAACAGAGACCTTTCCAGAAACGGCCTTTCCAGAAACGGCCTTTCCAGAAACGGCCTTTCCAGAAACGACCTTTCCAACAACGGCCTTTCCAGAAACGGCCTTTCCAGAAACGACCTTTCCAACAACGGCCTTTCCAACAACGGCCTCCGCAAATTCCTGTAACGTCGACGGCTTGCATACCATTGTGACCGTTCATCACGTTAAATTTTATATATTCTCCTTTCCGCAAATCTTGTAGTTGCTCGTCAGAGGACGGATGCCGCTGTGGTGCACGAAAATATCGCGCCCCTTGTGCACGCTGTCGTTTATTACAGTGCAAAAGCCGTATCCCAAGCGATCATTGAATCACTTTACTTGTCCTGTTAGTTCGCCGACAGGGAGTGCGACGTACATAATTTCGTCCATCACCAACGGGTCGCCGAAATGTGCGTCTACATGAGGGATGTCAGTATCTGATTGATGTACATGAGGGATGTGTCGATGTACATGAGGGATGTGTCGATGTACATGAGGGATGTCGGTATCTGATTGATAGACATGAGGAATGTCTCGATGTACACGAGGGATGTCGGTATCTGATTGATTCAAAGAATCTTGTGAGTCGTTGTGATTGGTGTGGTTTGAATCGGAGGAACAGTCACTCTGTGTCTGGAGGGGGAGAGCCATCATAAATAAATAACAAAAGGACTTTGTGTATGATGAAACAACATACAATTTATCACTTTTTAAATCCATTGGTATTTGACGCGGACGCCTTGGAAAAATACGACCATTTTTTAGAATGCTTCAATTTAAAGCTTACTCACATGTTCTTATTACCAACAATGTTCGTTGCCGCTGGGGCAAGTCTCTGTTGTATTTCCTGTACTTATTGGTACCGAAGAAAGTACAAAAATCCTTTAACAATTTACTGAGTAACCTGAAGAATTCGGATGTACCGAATTGATTTAGACCGATTGCGTCAAATAACCTTTTTTGAAGATTCAGAAAAACCTTTGACCACTTACGCGTGGGAATGTCATGGAACAGCAAAGAATACTTCAAGGTTTTCGCGCCGTCAGTGACACCGTTGCGCAAAATCAAGTCAACTGTTCGGTCTTTACGAAAAGAAGAGAAATTGGCAAGAGTGTTGATAATATGCGTAGGGTTTTTCTACTCCTATATCGTCAAATGACATATACATCTTAATACAACTCCCAAACAAAACCAGTGGAGTATGGCGAATGCTGTACTTATGGCCATCGCCATGTTGTCCTCCTCGTATGGTTCCTTGGCGCTACTGTAGTTTCAATTATTAATCTCCGACTGCAGATCGTTGTTTTGGGGCAAAGTAGGGGGGGTGCAGCAACGTTTGAAAGAGGGTTCTCTAAAACCTATTCCGTCTCCCGTTCTGTGTCCCAATCTCCCGTATCAGGGTGGTGTGGTTTCGGGACCCTTCTCGGCGAAAAGCGCGAGGTCTTCTCTCCCCAACACCTGGTCGGAGTGAATAAGCATCAGGATGTTCCTGGAATGGTCCATCATGCCCTGGAGGATTATGTCGCGATGTTGGTGAAGACGCTTGTAGCACTAAGCATAGTCGACACTGACAATGCATGCTTTAGCAATGTCCGCACCCGAGAGTCCGACGTTTTAGTTCCAAGTTGTCATGTACAACGCGCCAGCCGCAACGCTCGTGGGCATGAAATCACATACCAGATCGACTCAACGATATTGTCCACTATGTGTTGCGTGAAGGCTGCTCTAATCTCGTCCATTTTGCAATTTAGAACAGAACCGTCGGATGTAGTCCTCAGGACGCGACGTTGACACCTCCAGGTCGTCTACACGACTCACGATCAACTTGCACCCACGAATAACAATTTTGCTGCTAACGCCGAAAAGTTCACCAATCTCCTTGCAGCTTCTGAACATGGTTTAGCTTGCACGCCATGTAATCGAACATGTGATAATAGCTTTCGGTTGTCACCACGCGTCACCTTGACAGAGGAAGCCTTCTTGTACACCCCCTTGGCCTCTTCTAGAATGATCTAGGGATGCCGTTCCTCAAAGCGATTGCTGCCAGCTGCTCGAATACCGAACACAGCGTCCGCTCCTTGTACGTCATCGAGTTCCAAAAATGGTACCGTTGGATATCCGTGCACGACCCGCTGCTTGGCCCTGCCACCCATTGCTAAGGTCGTAGTTGGGGTAGAGCTCTGTGCCCCGGACCCGATGACGCTACCAGAGAGTTGGATAAGACTGTTCGAAGGCGGACAGCAACGCGTCATGTTACGAACCGTTTCTTACCCCCCACCCCCCTCCGTAGACGGGTGCCGAAAACCGCCACTCAGCACCGTAGTCGATAATGCGGTCCACCACGCTGTAGCATTCCTGGCACGTCACCATACCATCGAGCAACGCAACGTGTCGACTTTTGCAAAAGACGCACGGCATGAATTGTTGATGAGACTGCACGATAGTAGGATCGGTATTGTTCATCCTTGTATCGGGATGCGTCTTGTTTCGAATGACAAGATCTACCCATACAGCACTATCCACCGGAATAGTTCGCGTGTCACCCACCGTGCGCGGCATTATAAATCGGATTGACAATGACTAAAAAAATCGCTATATGTTGTAGTGTACAATGTATTGAGGCAGCTTGTTTTTATACTCGTATTTTTTCATGAATAGTGTAAAGATTGCTTGTTAAGTACCTTCATCACTACTTTCCGATATGGTTGGCGATGCTGCCTCCGATGAGAATGCGATCCTGGTCGTCCCTAGCGTTCTGTCGGACAACCTTCTGATACGCCCACACTGCCTAGGGAGCGACATCGACGTCCACGTCCAGGCAGAGCTGCGCAGGAAGGTCGAGGTGTGTGCACCAGACCGGATACATCCTCGCTAACTCTACATCGATTCACAGCATCTCTGCCGCACATCTCGAGTGCGCGTCCATGAATGGGACGTCATATTCAGTGTGGAGTACATGTGTTGTATGCACCCTCCGGTAGGGCTCAGATAACGTTGCGTGTGTCCGACGCAACATGTTCGCTTCTTTGCGCAAGCAGGGATCAAGCGTCAGACGGCCAGTTCACACCGCTATGGATGCCATCCTTGTCAAGGACCACAGCACGAGGGAGACCTTCTTGAGAAACTGAACGGTGTGAAGAAAGGCGAGAGCGTCACGTCGCTTAATCCTAGCAAGCGATTTGAGATTGGAGACAACCGCATCTCCGTGGTAGCTCGTTATTGGCAAAAGATGATGAGTTCGCATCTTATGACGATCCGACGCAGCCCCACGTATGCTTTACGCGTGTGGTGGACTCTGTCCTTCCCGTCGCATCCCTCTCCAATTTGAGGATCAACAATGAACATGAGGAGATGATTCCGAAACATATTCAGTATTTGAAGACGAGGAGGTCTTCTCGGGGATGCAGAAGAGGTCGATGAATCAGAAGATTGTATCAAATGGAGTCGGCCATACATGCATCGACAAAAAGAAACACAAGAACCGTGAAAAATGTGTTGAAGAAACTCTCTCGTTCGCAAGAGATTGATAATTTTATTTTGTACGTGCATATGCTTTTGAAATGAACACAATGAGAATCTTACGCAAGCTTCTAAACAACGAGTTATTTGTCATCATCGGGATCGTGGTCATGGCGATACTCTTCTCACTCACACACCTACAGAAAAAGAAGAAAGGCAGCAACATCAACAGAATCTGCGCGAGATGGTGGGAAGAGCAATGTCGCTTCCACCAGCCCTTCCAAGGAGAGCGAAACTTTTGATGCTGCACCTACAGTCGACGGAATACTAAAATGAAACAGCCTCGTGTACGGTGTAACCTAATGGTGTAGCAACCCACGGGGCAGTGGAACACCAATACGATTTTTGAATCAACAAATTGCAAGATGTTAACGAGAATTATCGTGGTTCTTTTTTAGATCAGGCTCTCCATCCTGCAGACTCCGTATCGTTATTTGTCGGTACTTTCGAGGTGTCCATTGAAGGACCAGCCGCACTTAAGCGATCGCCTCTTCCCCAGGTGCCCAAAAGAACACGTTTTACTGTTCCGCCTCATTGATACACTCACGGAATACTAAATGAAACCCTCTTTCTGGAGTGTACGGTACACCTTATGGTGTAGCAACCCACGGGGCAGTGGAACACTCATGTTTTTTTGTAGCCATCACCACAAACGCATCCCTGCAAAATGGAAGCGGTCTCCCTGACCCAACAGTTTCCATGCAGTGCAGCCTTGCGATTGTGATAGCAGAGGAGCGGTCCCGGTCCGAGTAAGTGCTGGTTCTGAGAGATCGCAGTCCTCGTACCTCAGGTACCGCTTGATCGAGTTTGTTGTCGACAAGAGAGGGGGCTAACACCCCTCCTGTGTTTCTTGGATTTGTTTACGTGTGCAGTACACCCTCACCGCCAAGTGGTCGCGATAAGAGACCTTTGGAGTCTCCTTCAATGGGGTGGACCCAACAACTCGTAACCTAGACGAATCTGCCCTTCCGTGGTTATTTGGACACTTGGAATTTTGTAAACACATTCCTTCTTGGCACCGGTTTCCCAAGACATGAGAGTCGTCTTGAACTCATCTGTCACCTGAACCTCCTCTTTAAAGAGGCGCTTGCAGGAAGCGAACATAGATCCCGTAGGCACAGCTACCCCTCTCCTGGTCCGTAGCCTTCAGATTCGTGATTGCAACCATATGCTACGCGAACCCTCAGGTTAGGATGATCCAACTTCATGTTGCTCTTGATCCCTGCCCAAAATGATCCATAGCCTGCGCTTGCCACTGTACCTCTGAAAGTTGTCTCGGGATTCTCCTGCGACGGAGTGCCATCCTCCACCACTCTCGGAAAAAGTAGCGTAATTTTTTCAAGTAAGCCCGAGATATCATCCTCCTGAATGTACTCAACGCGCTCCATTTTCACGAAGAGACTCCCATCTAGGAAATCATGTCTGGAGAAACGCTTTATTGCTGTTTGTTTTTCGTTTTCTTGATACCAGACTCTTGGTAAAAAGCTCCGCGTGTAAGCTTCCATGTCTTTCTTTTGTCGTCTGCAGATACGTTGACCTGTAGCCATGTTGCTTCTACCACCAGGATCCACACCCAGAACGACGATACCATCGGGCATGTCGTTGTCTGATTTATGGTCATACTGTCTGAGACGCTCATACCTTCATCGTCACAGACCTCTTACTGTTCTTCTTCAGACGATACACGACCTGTACTATCTTGCTGTACTGCATGCTCAATGAGACTCCGTCAGTACAGATGCTACAATCGAACACCCCACCCCGTCTTGACAGGTGGTTTCTTGAAAGGAACCTGCGACTGTTTTTTTTCGGGCTTTCACGAGCGTGTCCATACCTACCCTTTGCAGTCAGTAGCCTTGATATCCTTAACGTCAGCATCGTACCTTTCTGTTGGGCAACTTGTATGCCTCCATTCACCACGGACCACATGATTTTTTCTTCTTACTGCAGGCTTCAGAGGCAACATGAAGCGGTCGGGATCCTTTACATTTTTCCACTTTGAAAGCTCTCGACGATGTTGGGTCTTTGGGGAACACGTGGCCTGAATAGTTCACGAGGGTCTCATGTCAAGGCGGACATGCGCCCGTTGGACATTGAAGATGGCATCAACCGGATACACGTGCACCAATAGCCTCCACCGTGTCTGCACTCCAATATTGACCTGGACTAGCGGTCGGGAAGTCCATGTCTTTTCCAAGTCATCATAAATTCGACTTCCATCTGGAACTTTCAGCCTGACTCGAACTTCACTGACATAACTCCTGAACAGACTCTGGCCAAGATTCCATCTCCTGTATTTCTTGTTGGATAACCCTCATCAACGTCGTACACACGGATGGTCTTCGGAGCTCCCAGTGCATTCAAAGTAGCCCTTAGTGAGGCGGGTCAGACGAGGGTACCAAAGGAACCCATGCGTTGTTCGACACGACAGTCTCAATGTGTGACGCGGCATAGTTCAAAACCTGGTCGAAATAGATGGGGTAGGAGTTGATGTGTCAGGGTCATCGTCTACCAAGCACCTTTCCGTTACGTCTTTCACGGCTTCTTATGATTTCTACTTCTACTCTCTTCATCTGAAAGACGCCGTCACTCCGATCTCTTACCATCCTTCCAGTAGGTATCCTTCATATCGTACATATTAGGGAATCGCAGGTCGCCCTCCATGAGCCTCGTGACATGGAAAGTCAGCACCCAGACTAACGCCGCAACATTATTTTGATTTTAGAGTTAAAAGAAAAAGTGTTCCATTATCCAGTGTTCAGTGTTCCATTATTCCATTATTCCATTGTTCCATGTTCCATCTATCATGTATCTCATTTCCTAATCGAGGGACATCGGGTGTGGCAAGAGA
>JACBWV010000759.1:0-61744 GCA_013435795.1 Chlamydomonas sp. ICE-L
TGGAGGTGTTAGGGAGTAAAGAGGGGCAGGGTAAGGGCAAGAGGCAAGATGGCAGTGATGAACAAGGCAGGGCATGCGATAGAGATCAAAGAGGGGCAGGGATAATGGCAAGGGCAGGATGACAGTGATGAACAAGGCAGGGCATGCAATAGAGAGCAAAGAGGGGCAGGGATAATGGCAAGGGACAGGATGACAGTGATGAGCATAGCAGGGTAGGTGTTAGGAAGTAAGGAGGGGCAGGGATAATGGCAAGGGCAGGACGATGGTGATGAACAAGGGAGCGCAGGCGTTAGAGAGCAAAGACAGGCAGGGATAATGGCAAGGGGAAAGACGACAGTTATGAGCAGAGCAGGGTAGGTGTTAGGGATTAAAGAGGGGCAGGGATAATGGCAAGAGGCAAGATGGCAGTGATGAACAAGGCAGGGCATGCGATAGAGATCAAAGAGGGGCAGGGATAATGGCAAGGGCAGGATGACAGTGATGAACAAGGCAGGGCATGCGATAGAGAGCAAAGAGGGGCAGGGATAATGGCAAGGGACAGGATGACAGTGATGAGCATAGCAGGGTAGGTGTTAGGAAGTAAGGAGGGGCAGGGATAATGGCAAGGGCAGGACGACGGTGATGGAAAAGGGAGCGCAGGCGTTAGAGAGCAAAGAGAGGCAGGGATAATGGCAAGGGGAAAGACGACAGTGATGAGCAGAGCAGGGCAGGTGTTAGGGATTAAAGAGGGGCAGGGATAATGGCAAGAGGCAAGATGGCAGTGATGAACAAGGCAGGGCATGCGATAGAGATCAAAGAGGGGCAGGGATAATGGCAAGGGCAGGATGACAGTGATGAACAAGGCAGGGCATGCAATAGAGAGCAAAGAGGGGCAGGGATAATGGCAAGGGACAGGATGACAGTGATGAGCATAGCAGGGTAGGTGTTAGGAAGTAAGGAGGGGCAGGGAGGGATAATGGCAAGGGCAGGACGATGGTGATGAACAAGGGAGCGCAGGCGTTAGAGAGCAAAGAAGGCAGGGATAATGGCAAGGGGAAAGACGACAGTGATGAGCAGAGCAGGGTAGGTGTTAGGGAGTAAAGAGGGGCAGGGATAATGGCAAGAGGCAAGATGGCAGTGATGAACAAGGCCAGGGCATGCGATAGAGATCAAAGAGGGGCAGGGATAATGGCAAGGGCAGGATGACAGTGATGAACAAGGCAGGGCATGCAATAGAGAGCAAAGAGGGGCAGGGATAATGGCAAGGGACAGGATGACAGTGATGAGCATAGCAGGGCAGGTGTTAGGGAGTAAGGAGGGGCAGGGATAATGGCAAGGGCAGGACGATGGTGATGAACAAGGAGCGCAGGCGTTAGAGAGCAAAGACAGGCAGGGATAATGGCAAGGGGAAAGACGACAGTGATGAGCAGAGCAGGGTAGGTGTTAGGGTAGTAAAGAGGGCAGGGATAATGGCAAGAGGCAAGATGGCAGTGATGAACAAGGCAGGGCATGCGATAGAGATCAAGAGGGGCAGGGATAATGGCAAGAGGCAAGATGGCAGTGATGAACAAGGCAGGGCATGCAATAGAGAGCAAACAGGGGCAGGGATAATGGCAAGGGACAGGATGACAGTGATGAGCATAGCAGGGTAGGTGTTAGGAAGTAAGGAGGGGCAGGGATAATGGCAAGGGCAGGACGATGGTGGTGAACAAGGGAGCGCAGGCGTTAGAGAGCAAAGACAGGCAGGGATAATGGCAAGGGGAAAGACGACAGTGATGAGCAGAGCAGGGTAGGTGTTAGGGAGTAAAGAGGGGCAGGGATAATGGCAAGAGGCAAGATGGCAGTGATGAACAAGGCAGGGCATGCGATAGAGATCAAAGAGGGGCAGGGATAATGGCAAGGGCAGGATGACAGTGATGAACAAGGCAGGGCATGCAATAGAGAGCAAAGAGGGGCAGGGATAATGGCAAGGGACAGGATGACAGTGATGAGCATAGCAGGGTAGGTGTTAGGAAGTAAGGAGGGGCAGGGATAATGGCAAGGGCAGGACGACGGTGATGGACAAGGGAGCGCAGGCGTTAGAGAGCAAAGAGAGGCAGGGATAATGGCAAGGGGAAAGACGACAGTGATGAGCAGAGCAGGGTAGGTGTTAGGGAGTAAAGAGGGGCAGGGATAATGGCAAGAGGCAAGATGGCAGTGATGAACAAGGCAGGGCATGCGATAGAGATCAAAGAGGGGCAGGGATAATGGCAAGGGCAGGATGACAGTGATGAACAAGGCAGGGCATGCAATAGAGAGCAAAGAGGGGCAGGGATAATGGCAAGGGACAGGATGACAGTGATGAGCATAGCAGGGTAGGTGTTAGGAAGTAAGGAGGGGCAGGGATAATGGCAAGGGCAGGACGATGGTGGATGAACAAGGGAGCGCAGGCGTTAGAGAGCAAAGACAGGCAGGGATAATGGCAAGGGGAAAGACGACAGTTGATGAGCAGAGCAGGGTAGGTGTTAGGGAGTAAAGAGGGGCAGGGATAATGGCAAGAGGCAAGATGGCAGTGATGAACAAGGCAGGGCATGCGATAGAGATCAAAGAGGGGCAGGGATAATGGCAAGGGCAGGATGACAGTGATGAACAAGGCAGGGCATGCAATAGAGAGCAAAGAGGGGCAGGGATAATGGCAAGGGACAGGATGACAGTGATGAGCATAGCAGGGTAGGTGTTAGGAAGTAAGGAGGGGCAGGGATAATGGCAAGGGCAGGACGATGGTGATGAACAAGGGAGCGCAGGCGTTAGAGAGCAAAGACAGGCAGGGATAATGGCAAGGGGAAAGACGACAGTGATGAGCAGAGCAGGGTAGGTGTTAGGGAGTAAAGAGGGGCAGGGATAATGGCAAGAGGCAAGATGGCAGTGATGAACAAGGCAGGGCATGCGATAGAGATCCAAAGAGGGGCAGGGATAATGGCAAGGGCAGGATGACAGTGATGAACAAGGCAGGGCATGCGAATAGAGAGCAAAGAGGGGCAGGGATAATGGCAAGGGACAGGATGACAGTGATGAGCATAGCAGGGTAGGTGTTAGGAAGTAAGGAGGGGCAGGGATAATGGCAAGGGCAGGACGACTGGTGATGTGAACAAGGGAGCGCAGGCGTTAGAGAGCAAAGACAGGCAGGGATAATGGCAAGGGGAAAGACGACAGTGATGAGCAGAGCAGGGTATGGTGTTAGGGAGTAAAGAGGGGCAGGGATAATGGCAAGAGGCAAGATGGCAGTGATGAACAAGGCAGGGCATGCGATAGAGATCAAAGAGGGGCAGGGATAATGGCAAGGGCAGGATGACAGTGATGAACAAGGCAGGGCATGCAATAGAGAGCAAAGAGGGGCAGGGATAATGGCAAGGGACAGGATGACAGTGATGAGCATAGCAGGGTAGGTGTTAGGAAGTAAGGAGGGGCAGGGATAATGGCAAGGGCAGGACGATGGTGATGAACAAGGGAGCGCAGGCGTTAGAGAGCAAAGACAGGCAGGGATAATGGCAAGGGGAAAGACGACAGTGATGAGCAGAGCAGGGTAGGTGTTAGGGAGTAAAGAGGGGCAGGGATAATGGCAAGAGGCAAGATGGCAGTGATGAACAAGGCAGGGCATGCGATAGAGATCAAAGAGGGGCAGGGATAATGGCAAGGGCAGGATGACAGTGATGAACAAGGCAGGGCATGCGAATAGAGAGCAAAGAGGGGCAGGGATAATGGCAAGGGACAGGATGACAGTGATGAGCATAGCAGGGTAGGTGTTAGGAAGTAAGGAGGGGCAGGGATAATGGCAAGGGCAGGACGATGGTGATGAACAAGGGAGCGCAGGCGTTAGAGAGCAAAGACAGGCAGGGATAATGGCAAGGGGAAAGACGACAGTGATGAGCAGAGCAGGGTAGGTGTTAGGGAGTAAAGAGGGGCAGGGATAATGGCAAGAGGCAAGATGGCAGTGATGAACAAGGCAGGGCATGCGATAGAGATCAAAGAGGGGCAGGGATAATGGCAAGGGCAGGATGACAGTGATGAACAAGGCAGGGCATGCAATAGAGAGCAAAGAGGGGCAGGGATAATGGCAAGGGACAGGATGACAGTGATGAGCATAGCAGGGTAGGTGTTAGGAAGTAAGGAGGGGCAGGGATAATGGCAAGGGCAGGACGATGGTGATGAACAAGGGAGCGCAGGCGTTAGAGAGCAAAGACAGGCAGGGATAATGGCAAGGGGAAAGACGACAGTGATGAGCAGAGCAGGGTAGGTGTTAGGGAGTAAAGAGGGGCAGGGATAATGGCAAGAGGCAAGATGGCAGTGATGAACAAGGCAGGGCATGCGATAGAGATCAAAGAGGGGCAGGGATAATGGCAAGGGCAGGATGACAGTGATGAACAAGGCAGGGCATGCGATAGAGAGCAAAGAGGGGCAGGGATAATGGCAAGGGACAGGATGACAGTGATGAGCATAGCAGGGTAGGTGTTAGGAAGTAAGGAGGGGCAGGGATAATGGCAAGGGCAGGACGATGGTGATGAACAAGGGAGCGCAGGCGTTAGAGAGCAAAGACAGGCAGGGATAATGGCAAGGGGAAAGACGACAGTGATGAGCAGAGCAGGGTAGGTGTTAGGGAGTAAAGAGGGGCAGGGATAATGGCAAGAGGCAAGATGGCAGTGATGAACAAGGCAGGGCATGCGATAGAGATCAAAGAGGGGCAGGGATAATGGCAAGGGCAGGATGACAGTGATGAACAAGGCAGGGCATGCGATAGAGAGCAAAGAGGGGCAGGGATAATGGCAAGGGACAGGATGACAGTGATGAGCATAGCAGGGTAGGTGTTAGGAAGTAAGGAGGGGCAGGGATAATGGCAAGGGCAGGACGATGGTGATGAACAAGGGAGCGCAGGCGTTAGAGAGCAAAGACAGGCAGGGATAATGGCAAGGGGAAAGACGACAGTGATGAGCAGAGCAGGGTAGATGTTAGGGAGTAAAGAGGGGCAGGGATAATGGCAAGAGGCAAGATGGCAGTGATGAACAAGGCAGGGCATGCGATAGAGATCAAAGAGGGGCAGGGATAATGGCAAGGGCAGGATGACAGTGATGAACAAGGCAGGGCATGCAATAGAGAGCAAACAGGGGCAGGGATAATGGCAAGGGACAGGATGACAGTGATGAGCATAGCAGGGTAGGTGTTAGGAAGTAAGGAGGGGCAGGGATAATGGCAAGGGCAGGACGATGGTGGTGAACAAGGGAGCGCAGGCGTTAGAGAGCAAAGACAGGCAGGGATAATGGCAAGGGGAAAGACGACAGTGATGAGCAGAGCAGGGTAGGTGTTAGGGAGTAAAGAGGGGCAGGGATAATGGCAAGAGGCAAGATGGCAGTGATGAACAAGGCAGGGCATGCGATAGAGATCAAAGAGGGGCAGGGATAATGGCAAGGGCAGGATGACAGTGATGAACAAGGCAGGGCATGCGATAGAGAGCAAAGAGGGGCAGGGATAATGGCAAGGGACAGGATGACAGTGATGAGCATAGCAGGGTAGGTGGTTAGGAAGTAAGGAGGGGCAGGGATAATGGCAAGGGCAGGACGATGGTGATGAACAAGGGAGCGCAGGCGTTAGAGAGCAAAGACAGGCAGGGATAATGGCAAGGGGAAAGACGACAGTGATGAGCAGAGCAGGGTAGGTGTTAGGGAGTAAAGAGGGGCAGGGATAATGGCAAGAGGCAAGATGGCAGTGATGAACAAGGCAGGGCATGCGATAGAGATCAAAGAGGGGCAGGGATAATGGCAAGGGCAGGATGACAGTGATGAACAAGGCAGGGCATGCGATAGAGAGCAAAGAGGGGCAGGGATAATGGCAAGGGACAGGATGACAGTGATGAGCATAGCAGGGTAGGTGGTAGGAAGTAAGGAGGGGCAGGGATAATGGCAAGGGCAGGACGATGGTGATGAACAAGGGAGCGCAGGCGTTAGAGAGCAAAGACAGGCAGGGATAATGGCAAGGGGAAAGACGACAGTGATGAGCAGAGCAGGGTAGGTGTTAGGGAGTAAAGAGGGGCAGGGATAATGGCAAGAGGCAAGATGGCAGTGATGAACAAGGCAGGGCATGCGATAGAGATCAAAGAGGGGCAGGGATAATGGCAAGGGCAGGATGACAGTGATGAACAAGGCAGGGCATGCAATAGAGAGCAAAGAGGGGCAGGGATAATGGCAAGGGACAGGATGACAGTGATGAGCATAGCAGGGTAGGTGTTAGGAAGTAAGGAGGGGCAGGGATAATGGCAAGGGCAGGACGATGGTGATGAACAAGGGAGCGCAGGCGTTAGAGAGCAAAGACAGGCAGGGATAATGGCAAGGGGAAAGACGACAGTGATGAGCAGAGCAGGGTAGGTGTTAGGGAGTAAAGAGGGGCAGGGATAATGGCAAGAGGCAAGATGGCAGTGATGAACAAGGCAGGGCATGCGATAGAGATCAAAGAGGGGCAGGGATAATGGCAAGGGCAGGATGACAGTGATGAACAAGGCAGGGCATGCGATAGAGAGCAAACAGGGGCAGGGATAATGGCAAGGGACAGGATGACAGTGATGAGCATGTCAGGGTAGGTGTTAGGAAGTAAGGAGGAACAGGGATAATGGCAAGGGCAGGACGATGGTGATGAACAAGGGAGCGCAGGCGTTAGAGAGCAAAGACAGGCAGGGATAATGGCAAGGGGAAAGACGACAGTGATGAGCAGAGCAGGGTAGGTGTTAGGGAGTAAAGAGGGGCAGGGATAATGGCAAGAGGCAAGATGGCAGTGATGAACAAGGCAGGGCATGCGATAGAGATCAAAGAGGGGCAGGGATAATGGCAAGGGCAGGATGACAGTGATGAACAAGGCAGGGCATGCGATATAGAGAGCAAAGAGGGGCAGGGATAATGGCAAGGGACAGGATGACAGTGATGAGCATAGCAGGGTAGGTGTTAGGAAGTAAGGAGGGGCAGGGATAATGGCAAGGGCAGGACGATGGTGATGAACAAGGGAGCGCAGGCGTTAGAGAGCAAAGACAGGCAGGGATAATGGCAAGGGGAAAGACGACAGTGATGAGCAGAGCAGGGTAGGTGTTAGGGAGTAAAGAGGGGCAGGGATAATGGCAAGAGGCAAGATGGCAGTGATGAACAAGGCAGGGCATGCGATAGAGATCAAAGAGGGGCAGGGATAATGGCAAGGGCAGGATGACAGTGATGAACAAGGCAGGGCATGCGATAGAGAGCAAAGAGGGGCAGGGATAATGGCAAGGGACAGGATGACAGTGATGAGCATAGCAGGGTAGGTGTTAGGAAGTAAGGAGGGGCAGGGATAATGGCAAGGGCAGGACGATGGTGATGAACAAGGGAGCGCAGGCGTTAGAGAGCAAAGACAGGCAGGGATAATGGCAAGGGGAAAGACGACAGTGATGAGCAGAGCAGGGTAGGTGTTAGGGAGTAAAGAGGGGCAGGGATAATGGCAAGAGGCAAGATGGCAGTGATGAACAAGGCAGGGCATGCGATAGAGATCAAAGAGGGGCAGGGATAATGGCAAGGGCAGGATGACAGTGATGAACAAGGCAGGGCATGCGAATAGAGAGCAAAGAGGGGCAGGGATAATGGCAAGGGACAGGATGACAGTGATGAGCATAGCAGGGTAGGTGTTAGGAAGTAAGGAGGGGCAGGGATAATGGCAAGGGCAGGACGATGGTGATGAACAAGGGAGCGCAGGCGTTAGAGAGCAAAGACAGGCAGGGATAATGGCAAGGGGAAAGACGACAGTGATGAGCAGAGCAGGGTAGGTGTTAGGGAGTAAAGAGGGGCAGGGATAATGGCAAGAGGCAAGATGGCAGTGATGAACAAGGCAGGGCATGCGATAGAGATCAAAGAGGGGCAGGGATAATGGCAAGGGCAGGATGACAGTGATGAACAAGGCAGGGCATGCGATAGAGAGCAAAGAGGGGCAGGGATAATGGCAAGGGACAGGATGACAGTGATGAGCATAGCAGGGTAGGTGTTAGGAAGTAAGGAGGGGCAGGGATAATGGCAAGGGCAGGACGATGGTGGTGAACAAGGGAGCGCAGGCGTTAGAGAGCAAAGACAGGCAGGGATAATGGCAAGGGGAAAGACGACAGTGATGAGCAGAGCAGGGTAGGTTGTTAGGGAGTAAAGAGGGGCAGGGATAATGGCAAGAGGCAAGATGGCAGTGATGAAACAAGGCAGGGCATGCGATAGAGATCAAAGAGGGGCAGGGATAATGGCAAGGGCAGGATGACAGTGATGAACAAGGCAGGGCATGCGATAGAGAGCAAAGAGGGGCAGGGATAATGGCAAGGGACAGGATGACAGTGATGAGCATAGCAGGGTAGGTGTTAGGAAGTAAGGAGGGGCAGGGATAATGGCAAGGGCAGGACGATGGTGATGAACAAGGGAGCGCAGGCGTTAGAGAGCAAAGACAGGCAGGGATAATGGCAAGGGGAAAAGACGACAGTGATGAGCAGAGCAGGGTAGGTGTTAGGGAGTAAAGAGGGGCAGGGATAATGGCAAGAGGCAAGATGGCAGTGGATGAACAAGGCAGGGCATGCGATAGAGATCAAAGGGGGCAGGGATAATGGCAAAGGGCCCAGGATGGGGATGACAGTGAGAAACAGCAGGGATGCAATAGAGAGCAAACAGGGGCAGGGGGATAATGAGCAAGGGACAGAGATGACAGTGAATGAGCACATAGCCAAGGGGCATGTGTTAGAGAGCAAAAGAAGGCAAGGATCATGGAAGGGGGCAGGACGACATTGATGAGCCAGAGAAGGGAGGCCCCGTTTTTTGTAGAGCACTATTGGGCAGGGATATTTGTAAATTCACAGTACTACATAAAATGGGTCAAGCGTCCCAAGGCTTTATAGAGCAATGCCTAATGGCATGTCTCACTGATGAGGGTTCAGGAATGGTTATTGCAAGCATGGCCTGCGGTTAACCGACAATGAAGTTCAGGGAATGGACGGCACGGGCAAGGACAAGTGAGGAAAGCAAGGGGTATGCGCTACAATCATGGAGGCATACATAGACAGAAGCAGATTACCATACAAATTGCCAGTTTTTTTTACTATACGATGAACAGAGACAATGACGACAACATAGACAATGCACGTGGGCACACCTATGCAAAAATCAAGGACCCACAATTCCCTAATCCACACTGCTGTTCGAACCGCACTACAAACAAGCTCAGTTAAATCACTTTTAAACGTTGTTTTGTCTAGCAGCTATGGTGACAAGGGAAACATCGACACTGGGAGGGAAGACAGATCAATGGCCCTCAAATCAGAACGCAGGCATAGTTAAATTATGTAGCCCCTTACTATTTTACTTTAACTTTCATTTTTTTTTTTTGTTATAAGGTTAACCCCTTTCCTTCTCCTGTGTCAACAATTGGCCAAGCGCTAGCAGACAGAACAAGAGTAAACAAAAACATCGTGCCCCAACCAAGGCACTTTTTTTTTCCCATGGCTAATAACTCTAATGCATTGCCAACTACTTCCAGAGCCTGGGCTGTGCAGTCACCAATCACTGATAGTTCACCCACCCAATCAGTTCCAACTAGGAGGAAATAGAAAGGCCAGGCATACAGACAGGCAATGCCAACGAAAGGAGGCATCAAGCAGGTTGAAACACACTATTAAAGGCCAATGTGATCCAAGTAGTCAGATTCCTAGGCCCACAAAATTGTTGTGAACCCCCGACCTACAAAGACCTCAGACAGACCCGCTTCACACAGAGCATGGGTCCCCCTGGCAAAATAGAAGGCCGGGCATAGTACCAATAATATTGACAATTTTGAACACCCTTTTTGTGTGTTTTTTTTTATTTCGTAATTGGTAGGGAGATCCCCCCCCTGCAAGTTCACCCTGACCTGCCACAAGCGTTTTTTACCTGAACCCTCAGGTCCTAAACCCAGCCCTTGCATTTTCCACACTTGCCCCCCCCCCCCCCCTGAAGTTTACCATGCAGAAATGGATCTGGAAGAACCCAAACATAAAGACAAGTTTGGACTTTTCCACCCACCACCCCAGAAAGAAGGAGAACCAGTCTCCTCCCACCCAAAAGAAGAGGCAACCGTTTCCAAACTTAAAACAACACAACCCACTACGAGTGAACCCATGTTGAATGTGAAGATGCCCATGCCAATGGAACCAATTGGTATAAGTGCGTCAGCCAAATATACACAGTGCTGCACCTCTTATACCATGCAGGGTCTCAAGGGAATAAATTAGCCACGCATGAACATCCGATACAATGCTCAAGGGCACCATGCAGCCAGGGCAGTCAGATCCCCACTAGGTAGTAAGGCCCCTGGTCCCATTTTTCAAGCATCAACTTCCTACTCAGAGCCCCAAGGGAGAGAACAGGTTAAGTAGACCCGCACATAAGAGGTTGGAGCAAGGTCCCACACATCCTTACTTTTGCCACAGAGCCAACGTAATCAATGCGGGCCATCGCCCCAAGCGAATCAATCTTCCTGGGACAGTACACTCCACATAAATAACCAACCATATTTTGACCCGTGTTCCCAGAGCAACGTTGGCGGGCTGCCCAGAAATGCCTGCAATTTTATGCAGCCTTAATTCAATATGCCGTGGCAGTTACAAAAGCGCGCCGACCGGCCTGTTCCCCTGGTGTTTGAAGGAGGTGACACGAAAGGGCAAGGGCCCCGCTTGGGCCTGCAAATACCATGCATCCAGCAGATGGCAACACTTGACTGACAACCTACACAGGTTAGCATAGACGGAAATTCGGTTTTTGCCGGAGGATTAAAAGTGGAACCGTGTAAGGGAATTTGTGTAGAGAGGAATTAGGAAACGAGAGCATGGGTCAAATTTCAAAAACAATCTGAACGGGCCAACTAAACCCCGCGCTTGTCCAATTGCGGAAAAGGGGCGGCAGATGGCCCCGTGTGGCCGCATAATCTAATCTGAAAAGAAAGCTGGAAGAAAAGAGTACACAAAGCGGAACCAGAAAAAATAATCAAAGTACAACAACAACATGGGCGTTGGGGCCCGAGGGAGAAAAATATTAATGTAGGAACTATACGAAGGTAGAATGAAGGTTTGACGGTGGCTTACCTTTGGCCCCATAATTGCAAAGGCAACCCGTCTAATCGTACGGGCCCATTTCGCCATGGGCCGCCGTCCAATTCCCCATTGGGCTAAATTTTACGGAAAAGGCTGGGAAAAGGACACCAACCCTGCGAAACTCTATTAAAATTAGTAAGAGCACGACAGGTCCATCGCAAGTCCCCCAAACTAATATTTCAAGTGTGAACTAGTAGGTAGGCCTTTCAATAAAGGGATAAAATTCGTCCTGGTTTTCGCCCATACAAAGCCGCACATTTTTTTTGACGCATGCCAGCGAAAAGCACATCGTGACTGCGGTGTCCTTTTTTTCCCCGATGAAAGCTATTTTCGCCAACAAGAAGTTCGCGCTATTAATATTACTTTTCGTTGCCTAATGGGTTCACCCCCTAATCCCCCCCTCGGAATCTCAGCTGGCAGAGCTTTCGCAGGTTTTTCGCAAGAATGACCCCTCGAAAAGTTGCTAACAGAAGAACAGACCCCTCGAGCGACAGAAAAGCTGCAATAACCCCTTTCGCGTTTACAAACAACTTTACAAACTACAGTAAGTTTAACGTGCAATTTTTGAGGAGTTATTGTCACGCCTTTCTTTCCCAGTGCTACATAAGTTTTTCTGGGTGTCCTGTCGGGAAATCGCCTGGTTTGCGGTGGAGACGCAGCATTTTCGCCCGTTCCGGTCCCACGTACGCCTACATTTATTCCTGTGTTTTTTTTGTTTTTCCGCTGCAAATCGTGTCTTTGTTTCTTTTCGCCTACATTTAAAAGCGAAATTGTCACTACCCGATTGGCCCCAGACCCTCAGAAGGCACGGACCCCCTCAAAATTTTCTGCTCAATGGAAGGCTTGAGCTAGAAAGAGCAGAAGGGAAGCTAAGGCCCTGCGATAACCTTCAAATAAATCATTAATGGACCCTTGGACAAGGATGGTTGACCGGACCCTGACCCTGGGGTGTCTGGATGATGCTAGCCTGAGATGACCACGACCCTTTTACTTGCGTCCCTGAAGCTCGGGCTTGATTAAACAAGCCTGGAGCTGAGCCCTGCTGAGGCAATAGCCCTTCTTGGCTTGAGGAGACTGTGAACCCCCCGGACCGGATCCCTGGAAGCCTGAAAGCCCCTGCCTGATAATAGCCCTAGCTGAGGAGGCTGGTAGCCAACTGAGCTTGAAAAGCTGGACCTGGAGAACACCGTAGAAGTTTGTTTGCTAAGGCCTTGAGACTAGGCTATGCTTTTGGATTAGATGACCGTAGGGCCCTTTTTGGCTAGGCCCCCCGCAGCGGGAGAAAAATCGTGCGTCCTTGGCTTGCATTGTTTGTGACCCTTAGAATGTGTCAACTATTTATGTGGGGCAAGTGAACGGAGAAGTAACCGTAGTGCACTACCTTAACACCTATAACCAGCCTTCCGGGAACGGCAATGTTTAGGGTGCGATATAATGACAAGAGTCCCTCCCAAATCACCAGAACTGTTTTTGCAATACAGGAGTTTGGCCGTGGCCCAGCACACCAAAAAGTGTCACATCCTGTTTGCCCCGTTCGAATTCTCCCTGACGTAATGAGGGCCCCCCCAGGGCCCAAGCGCCTTGAATGGACTTCCTTGATTGGTCCAGTGTAACCTTCAGCCGTTCATGGCCGATTCCCCGTCCGCCAGGCCCCTCTTGTTATTGTGCTTCATGCTGCCGCAGATCCAACACCTGTAGTGGTCTGTCTTTGGCCTATATAAGTACATAGCATGGAAATAGTAGAGGCTGTCAAATGTAGCTTGGGTAACAAACTGTTTCATATAAATAAAACACACCTTCTTGTTGAGACTAATGCATTGTTATTCTATTTATATAAGCTCTGTGTATGGTTTTACTAGGGCTGAGTTTGGCTAGCTTAGTTTAGCTAATCGAGCTACTTTCACTATTAGGGCTAATTTGGTCTGCAATTAGCCCTAAACCCCGACCCCTACATATAAGCTATATCTAGTTTTAATTTTTGAAACAAAGGATGCCATAACCACAATCACTTAAATCAATTGGTGGCATCATGATTCCATCCATATACATCTATCTGCATTACTTTGATTATGTAAGGATGGTTGGAAGGCCCCCCTGGAAGTTGTGAAGTCGGCTTGTCCTGGATCAACACTGGCCAGCATTTGACAATGTAATAAAATTATGACGTACCTTGCAATAGTACTCAACCAAACTGCGAACTTGCTCTCTCTAATCCAGGGTACCACTTCTTGCCAAATTGGTCAGCGCTTAAAGCGCACAAACGTCAAATTGGTCAGCGCTTTTTAGTGCAAAACTGCGCGCTGCGCCCATGGGGGTTGAAAAAACTGCGCGAAACGCGCAAAGGGGCTAAAAAAGACAGCGCGGCACCGCACTGCCATGCGCGCTTAGTAGTACCCTGCTCTCATTTGCCTCAGTAAGGCTCTACAGAGATATGGAAGAGGAACCCAATGGAAACATACTCTTGTCTGCATTATGTGTCCCTTCAACGCGGCCTGTGGTCCTGCAGAGGAGTGGGGGGGAGGGGGTGTGGGCCTGTGGGGTGAAAAATTGATGGGGGAAATTGTGTATCTTATAAAGGAAGGCCACATGTACATATATAAGGTAGACAACCTTTACAGCCAATGCTTGACTTATCAAAAGGGGGAGTGAGTGGGGGAGTGGGGGGGTGGGTGGGGGGTGACTGAGGGGGCGGGTTGGCCTAAGAGCTCGGACACTAATTTGGGCCAATGTGGATGGAAGTGGTATGGATGAGTAGGTTCTTGAAAATGTTGAATGGCAATGAAAGTCCCATACCCCCCAAAATGAGTCTGATGGGTCCTACCCAGGTCCTAAGTACGTATGATATGCCGGCATCCGGGTGCTTGAAGTGTAGGCATGTAGATCTGTTGTATCCCAGTGTTGAAACAGGATGCCAGCATTTTATTTGGCAGCCAACATACATATCACATGCTACATGCAAATTTGTAGGACCATGCTGCTCTGCGTGGACCTTGTTGCCCTTGGCATACAAACGGCTCGCTGTGAACTCGTAAAACTGAGGGACCTTAGGCCATTCCTTGATAGGCTCACCCCAGCCATTGGCGATGGCACTCAAACCATCATAAGTGTGTGAAAGTGTGTTCTTGTATGATAGAGGATCTTCCCAGATAGAGGCAAGTGTGACGTGTTTGTGTGTAAGCATGTGTGTGTAGGCATGTCCGCATGTGTGTGTAGGCATGTGTGACTTGTGTTTGTGTGTGTAGGCATGTGTGGTGAGGGGGGGGGGGGGGGGGGGTAGTCTGTGATCATGTATGCATCATGTTGGGTATATAGCTGGTGGATGAGTGCATGTGTGGGGTGTGTTTGTGGGTGAATGCATGTGTGACTTGTGTGTGTGTGTGTGTGTGTGTGTGTGTGTGTGTGTGTGTGTGTGTGTGTGTGTGTGTAGGTATGTGTGTGAGGGCTGGGCTACTTTCCTGGCCCACGATCATTCGTAATGTTGTACATAGAGCAGGTGGGTGAGTGCATGTGTGGGGTGTATGCATGTGCGTGTGTGCATGTGTGACTTGTGTTTGTGTGCGTAGGCATGTGTGTGATGGGTGGGGTGCTTTCCTGGCCCATGAGCATTCATCATGTTGTGCATAGAGCAGGTGAGTGAGTTCATGTGTAGGGTGCAGGCATGTGTGGGGTGTGTGTGTGTAGGCATGTGTTTGAGGGGTGGAGCCCTTGTCATACAGGTGGGATGTGTTTTGCTGGTCCATTTATGTGAGTGGGGTGGTCGGGTAGAATATGAGAAGCAACTACTAAACACCCGCACTGCACCATCACACACAGATTTAGGTGCCAAACGCGTTGCCCATGGATAGTAGCTCCTTGCGCCTGTAACGTATGAAATACGTCTAAGCTTGATGCGAAGTATCAGGAGAGAAAGGAATTGAACCTCTCTGTTTTCTGGCCTCAGATGCTTAAGCTCGGCTTAAGTACCCTACATTCTCCCACGGTTTAACGATAAACCCGTCTATTCGAATTAGACTTCCAGAGTCCTCAAACCGTCTGAAGGTCGCGTGTAGGGCGCGGGCGTAAGAGGGCGACCACACGAGCCGGTTTAGCTTAAGGTTTAGCTTAGCCACTAAACCGGAAAGTTTAGGGTCTCGGCGTCCACGCTGGCTTGAACCCTAAACTGCCGCGAAAATCGTCCACACGCGCATTTCGCGTCCACAGTTTGCGGTCGGTTTAGTCTAGGTGTACTGCCGAATAGCTTCAGGAATTTTGAATTTTTGACGACAGACGAGCTTTTTCCGGGCCATGCCCCCGACCATGAACCGTGTTGTGAAGCAAGTGACTTCGAGGCTGCGCAAAGACCGAGATAGCTGATATTGCTGGTCGAGAAGTGGCTGCTGGTCATCAACATCTTCATCGCCGATGCCTTCTTGCATGCTGCTCGACAAAATTCGAAACTGAGGAGATTGACGAATCGTAGAAGCTTGGTGCGCTGATGTCTTCGCTCGTCGCGGCCTCCGGAATTTGCGAATCTGCTCGAAGTACATCTGCCAACGAACACAACCGACCAGCTAAACCTAAACTTAAACTAAACTAGGGGGGGGTGGGGGGTGGGGGGGTTAAAGTTTAGTTTAGGTCTAGCGAAACTGCTAACCTAAGCTAAACTATCGTGCGTCCACACGAGAAAAGGGGTCCGCCCTTTCGGTTTACCCGCGAAATAAGGCTAAACCTTAAACTAAACCGGCTCGTGTGGTCGACCTCTAAGGCGCGCGAGGGGTGCGGACCTGGTTAACTGTGACAACCGTCTGACAGGTCACGTCAGTTCCCCTTCCTCGGGGAAGTCATCGCCACCTTGAGGTAGCGCAGGTGGCGGATCGTTATCTGTCACATTTCCCCCCTCTCTAGCTCGCGACTTCTCCTGAAGTCGTGTGCTTTTCGTAGGACGTACTCGTCAGGGGTATCTGTCGAGGCCTCGCGACGAGTGCAGGGGCGGACCGGCGCGTGCGGATCAGGGACGATCGGGACCTCGGTAGGACGTAAGTAAGGACGTGATCAGAGTGCAGGCACTGTACAAAGTAGCGAAGGAGTCCTGAGTCGATTTGATGGTCAACCACCACACTGATTACGTAGACGAACCCATTCGAATTTCGTAGAGGGGTCGTCGGTTGCCCAGAAAGATCGGGGTAGGGGCGGATCATCGGGGATCCATCGGGGACGTAAGCCTTGAGTATGAACAAGTGGAACGTAGGGTGGATGCGCCAGCCCTCGTGGAGGTCGATGGTCGATGTCATTTAGCGTATGGGCGCTGTCTATCCTCGGCCACCGGGCACCGGAAAGGCCTGTTTCGCACAGTCCAAGGCGTTGGTCACATGTTGAACCCAAGACACCGCCTGAGGGCTGTCAGAAGGAAGTATCGTGTCGGGAGGTTGGAGAGCGACCCGTGATAATAAGCAATCGGGTGCAATTGGGTTCAGTTGGTAGGGCGGTCGGGATTGCCATCGTTCGGGGTTAGCGTACGTGCGCTGTTGTGCGGAAGGGAGACTTATGAGGGGTGATCAGTCCCTGTTTTGTCCCCGGTCCGTTATCGTTGTGTGTACGGTTCGTAGTGTGTGTGTTACGGACCTGGCCAGGTATATTTTTCGTGGATTCAGACCCCTCTGAATTTGGTAAGCCCACGTATAGGGAGCGGTTGTAGCGTGCCTTGGCAGCGCTCGTGTGAAGCCTTCACCGATTGGCACGAATGACAGGATTGAACGTAATCGTTAACATCAAGGCGCATCGCAGGTCATTAGTAATGACGGCCGATAGAGTTGAACGTGAGTTCGAACCCTGGGTGCCCGCCACATTGGGTATAATGGAAGGCGAACAAAATGCGACTATTGAGGGCGTTGCCATTTGGGACTACGATCTGCGCCTCGGATGCTGAACGTTTAGAGCGGCCTGGACCAACCCAGTAGCCATCGGGGCAAAGGGTAAGGTGTTGCGTGTTTCGTGGACACCGGAACCAAGAGTCACGTTCGTACGCGAGTAAGATATCGGGGAAAATTTTGTGAGAGTGGATATGATCGTCGGGATTGAGTCGTTCCACCGTGAGAGCAGTCGAGAAGATTGGATGTCGGCTCAAGGGGTCAGCCACATTGGTACGACCAGCGATGTGGTTCCACTTCATGTTCGAGAAGCGCGAGAAAAATACCATGTTTCGAGCTTGCTTACGTGAAAGCATCGGTTGGTTGGCGAGGTAGACAAGTGGTTCGTGGTCGGTATCGAGTTCGAATTCGCATGTACATCCGTCGAGATAGCATCGCCATTCCTTAAGCGCGAGATATAAGGCAAGTAATTCCTGTTCACCCGTTGTATAGTTGCGATCGGCTTTCGAGAATATTTGGGAATGGTAAGCTATCGATAGCTTACGATATCGGCCGACCCTTCCGAAGGAGCACGCCCCCTGTCCTTTCGATAGAAGCGTCCGTGACAGCTCGAAAATCCTTCGTGGGATCAGTGTGGGCAAGCAGAGGAGCGTTGGTAAGGCTTTCTTTAATTGCGTTGAAGGCACTTTGACAGTCTTGGGTCCAGATTGTCGCAAAATCTGATCCCCGCAGTCCGGCGTTCCGTTTTCCCAGGGGTTTTCCAGACGTGGTTATTGGCTTTGAAACCCCCGGGTTGTGTTTGTCGTCGATAGCGGCCAGGGGTATTCCGTCCCGACGTGGTTATTGGCTTTGAAATCCCCGGGTTGTGTTTGTCAGAGGGGCAGCGAGTGAGGAGTATCCTTAGTGGAACCGTTGTACCTGCTGCGAGCAGGTCTGAGTCGGGCAGGCGTGACTGCCTTGACGTGCGTTTTGTTGACTCGATTGCCATCCCCGAGAGCACGTGGCCGAGATACTGCACTTTGGGAGTTCGGGTTGGAAGAATATGCCTGTGTCGTGTAGGAAGAGGTGAGTCGTCCACTTTGGTTGTCCCTTCGTGGACTGCATCGTAATAAACGGGCTGGCGAAGCCTATCGCGCCCAAGTCATCATGGACTCGTTGTTGAACCTCGAGGAGTCCGGCGTGAAACTCGCGGTGTCCGCGTGAGGACTCCGGGGATGCCGCCAGTGATGGGGCAAACAAACAAGGTGTCCCTACGAAGGACCTGAATTCGTATCGGTATGGGGAATTCATTATGGAAGTTGAACGAAGTCCCAATTGAACAGTTTCAGCTCGAGCTGCGTTCACTTTGCTGGTGAATATTCTGGTGGGCACGAGCCCCGTCTCAGCTGGAGGGGCGTTTACTGAACGTGTGATGTTTCGGGTGGACAGCAGCCCGAGGGCGTTGCGTTCTACAATTCCGAAGAGCTCGTTGTGACCCAACCTGCAGGCTACAAGTTCAGGGTGTGTTGTCGTGAGCCGTTGTCGGGTCAGGCCCGTCCTGGGGGCCCAGCGGGTGGCCCGGGACCAGAGGCGAAAGCATGGGAGGTGAAATTCGGGTCGTGAGTGGGAACGGGAAACGGAACAAAGAAAGAGCATGTCGCTGCTGCAACGGAACAAGGGACGAGCGTAGCGCAACAGGTATCAAATGCATAGTATCATGGCCCGTCCAAATGGGGTTTTTCGAGGGCAGGCAGGGTCATCACGACTTCTTACCGACGGGGTAGCAGCCTCGAGGTAGGAGAGCCACTGTTCCAGGGAGCGGGGCGAGCGGGTGGGTGGGTGCAATGTCCAGCGAGCGTCCGGAAAGTATGGACCAGTGAAGAGGACGTTGATCTGCGGATAGGTGGGGGGGGGGGGGGGGGGGGGGGGGGGGGGTTGGGGGGGGGGGCAGCGTGAAAAAACAAATCAGGCTCCAGAAACCAAATGTAACGTATGAAATACGTCTAAGCTTGATGCGAAGTATCAGGAGAGAAAGGAATTGAACCTCTCTGTTTTCTGGCCTCAGATGCTTAAGCTCGGCTTAAGTACCCTACATTCATTCTCCTGCGGTTTAACGATAAACCCGTTTATTCGAATTAGACTTCCAGAGTCCTCGAACCGTCTGAAGGTCGCGTGTAGGGTGCGGACGTAAGGCGCGCGAGGGGTGCGGACCTGGTTAACGGTGACAACCGTCCGACAGGTCACGTCAGTTCCCCTTCCTCGGGGAAGTCGTCGCCACCTCGAGGTAGCGCAGGTGGCGGATCGTTATCTGTCACAGCGCCGCAACATACGGGGCTGCACTGAAACTGCCCCAACCGAGATGAAATTCGGTGTGGGCAACAACCTCGCGGTCGAGAGATCTTCGGTTGCCAAGTTCAAGTGCGAAGCTTGGACTGCTATAAGTGCTTCGAAGAGAGCTAGCGGGCGAAAAGCCATGGTAAGCACAAGAAAGAACCAATAGAAAAAGCCTGGAAAAGCCGCTTTTGTGAGAGCTTCGTGTGTAACTTCGTACGCACATGTGATGGCGAGTCGGCACACAGCATGGCGAGTCGGCACACAGCGTGGCGTCGGTTATAATAACCCTCAATAGAAGGGTGCCCTGGCGGGTCCCCTGGAGGTCGGCCCCGGGCGGGGGTGGTATAATGTTCGTCAAGCTGCAGTGGCAGCCTCCTTACAGCTTGTTTCCAACCAGTTGGAGGTCCGGTTAAGGATTGTGTTTCGGAGGGTATAGACTCGACCTCTAACCGGACCCTTATCACGTTTCACAGTAATGAAGACAACTTGAAGAAAAAAGAAAAGCGAAACCAGGGTCTTCGTAAACCTCCTCGACCCACTTCGACCCACTTCGTTGCGTGCCAGCCGGCCAGTCTATTCCTTCGCTGCGGGCTTGAAAACACGCTATATCTGCATCGTTTTTATCCAATCTCTGTCAATCCACTGTTGTTCGCGCATTTTATCAGGGAGGAAGGCTTGCTTTCTCCTCCAGGCCAGAGAATGTAGTAGCACGGCAAGAACTCTGGAGCAAAGGAAGCCTTCCTCCCTGATCAAATGCGCGAATAACAGTGGATTGACAGAGATTGGATATAAACGATGCAGATATCGTGAGTTTTCAAACCCACAGCGAAGGAACAGACTGGCCGGCTGGCATGCAACGAAGTGGGTCAAAGTGGGTCGAAGACCCTGGTTTCGCTTTTCTTTTTTCTTCAAGTTGTCTTCATAACTGTGAAACGTGATAACTGGTTGAAAACATTCCACCAGTTACGCAGCCTTTTGCATCTGACCAGGTCAGTTCAAAATGGGTCAACGTGGCAAATGCACTCTGCAGCGCTTCCTCGCGATTCAAACGCTGATTTCAGCGTTTTTTACGCTTCTTGCCGCTGCTGGTTGCCTCAGGATGATCAGTCCAGAATGGTGTGGCAGGGACGGAGCCCTGCTGCTGCGAATCTATCAGCATGAATAGCGGTGCACTCACTCGTTTT
This sequence comes from Chlamydomonas sp. ICE-L, assembly GCA_013435795.1. Classification (NCBI taxonomy): domain Eukaryota; kingdom Viridiplantae; phylum Chlorophyta; class Chlorophyceae; order Chlamydomonadales; family Chlamydomonadaceae; genus Chlamydomonas; species Chlamydomonas sp. ICE-L. Next base: position 20,454 of record JACBWV010000759.1, read on the forward strand.
ATGACTTGGTGACTACTTATGTACTCCCTTAGAACTATCGGTCCAGACAGTGTTACTGTCTGTACTGTGTCAGCTTCCCGTAGGCTGTGTCATCCTTCATGACACGGTGACAGCTTCCTGTTGGCTGCGTCACCGGTTCCACTGACACGTGCTGTATTGCCTGCGTCCGGCTTAAGATTCCTGGCTTAGGTTATTGACTCAGGTTACAGGCTCCCGCCTCTTCCACCGCTGGTGTCCTTTGGCGTCCGCCTGTCCTTGTAATGCTATTCTCGTCTCCGTGTATAGATTGGCGCGTCTGACCGCTGCAAGCATCTCTGTCCACTCTCTGGAGTGTTTTAAGGCTGACAGGTTACGGGCTCCTCATTACTACCACTGCTTTTATTCAATGCAACTTCCGCGAGGGCCTCCCGCCGGCTTTGAGAAACTCGCTGATCAAAATGGAGTTTCTTGGTCGCGCGGGATTCGCAATGTCATCATTAGCAATGGCTGCGACCATGTCCTTCCTCCGGAGGTCAAGGTTCCTTATGATTGGCTTGATGTGCGCACGCCAGCGGCCTCTGCTGCCGGAGATGAGTCTCCTACCGCCATCGTGGAAGCCACCCCCCCCAGGCATGACTCCAACTTTGCAATTCCTTCTCCTACTGTTCAACGCCTCTCTCCTGAGGTTGAGGACGTTCTGATGACTCTGTGTTGTGTTCAGACACAGATTATTCAATATTCTTCGGGTGTCGTGCCGCTGACTGCCCAGTTCTGGGGTGGCTGCCAAACTGATGATCGCCTGACTGAGGATGAGGAGGATTTCAATCGTTCTGATTCTGATGATTTGAAGAGTGCTACGAGTGCGGACTATGGTGGAGTGACTCCGTCTGCTGCTCGAGTCTTTGAGACTTCTTCAGTTTCGCCTGTTTATGAGCCTGCGCCTCCGTCGGCGCCTCTGCCTGCGCCTCTGCCTGCGCCTATGCTTGCGCCTCTTCCACCGGTCCACCCGGATGTGGCCAAGCCGTCTTTGCTGAAGAGTTCTGCTTCCTTCACCACTGGTTCTAACCCTATGGAGCAAGGTCTCCCTGGCTACCATACTCGTGCTCGAGAAGTTGCTGCGCTACGGCTGTCCGCACATCTGCTGCTGGTGCTTCGTAGGAGCCCCCTCCGCCTCCGCCGGCGGAGATGCCTCCTGCCCCTGCCCCTCCCCCTCCAGTGTTGACTTCGCTGTCATGCGAGTCCTGGGAGCATCTGCTCACTGGAGAACCTCCTCCGGATCTGCTGTTGCGGGACTTCCGTCTTGTCCGCCGAGCTCAGTCGAGTGCTGGATCTTTGGATGGCATCCTGTACGGTAGGCTGGATATGCATGCTACTCAGGCCAATGTTGATAGCAAGGGTCGTCCTCGGCGTGTGATGGCCTTCACTGAGCTAGGTCTCAGGTGTCGGTCTTTTCTCGGGCCTGTTCCTGTTGGAATCAGCTACCCTCCTGCTCGTGGGGTTACGTTTGGTGGTGTGAGGCGTAGGGATGCTGATAGGCAAGGCTACCAGTGGGTGAAGATTCCCCGCCCTCTCTGTCCTGTTAGGCCTGATTTCGAGCTGTTAGTGAGTTTTGCGAGGTCCCTGCCTGATATTAGGAACATAGATGACCAGCGCGCGTATGACGCTGGTCTTGCGGCTGAGTATTTTCTGGGGATTCGTAAGTCTTTGGCACCCCTGACCCCTGCTCCTGCCGCTCCTTCGGCCTCTCATGGTGAGTCTCATGTAGATCCTGCACTGTTGGGTTTCAGTGCCCTGCCCTTGGACCGTCAGGAGTTGATGGTCTTGTCCATGATGCTCGCCAACATGACGGATGCCATGGTAAAGGTTTATCAGGATTATGCCCGTCCTTGGGATATCTTGTTAGATATCTGGAGGAGGCATTCTGATACCCTTGCTGCTGGTGTCCCTCTCATGTTGAACGAGCTTCATGGTGCAGTCATGAGCTCTGCTGGCCGAGTTGACGATTTCTTTCGCAAGGTTCGCGGTCTCTGCTCTGACCTCCGCATGCAGTGCTGGGTCTCCACAGACTCAGCGCTACGCCATGGGTATTATCATTAATGGTATTCGTCTGGGACGCTTCGACTCGCTGCGCATCAAGTATGGTACGTTGCTGTACAACTCGAAGCCTATTGATTACTGGTCATGTCTGGCAGAATATAGGTCATTAGATATCTTGAACATAGCACTCCCCAGGTCGGACTCCAGGCATCCTGGGTGGTCCCGGGACACTCCCCAGGTTCCTGCCAATGCTGTATTTCAGCATGGGCAGGGATCTGGTTCTCAGGGTTCCGGTTCTGCCAAGAGACGCCTGGAGTGCACTTGGGGACCATGTCCCCACAAGAAGACCCACACGGAGGACCGCTGCTGGACGAAGTACCCGCATCTGCGAAGGGGCAAGGATGGTGCACCGGGTACTGCACCCGTGCCCATTGCCTTGGCCCTTCCAGGTACGCTTACGCCAAGGCAGCTGTCCTCCTTGCAGGCCCAGATTGATGGGTTCGCTATGCCCAAGAAATAGGAGGTGCGGTCTGTCCTATTCTCCTGCACCACGAAGTTTTCAAACGTGTGTAGCCCGAGCCTGTCTGAGTGTGTCTGGCATGTGGATTCTGGAGCTGGGTTGTCTATCACAGGTGATCTGTCTTTATTCACTGTGTATAATGCTTCTGACCATGGGCCAGCAGTTCGATTTGGTGATGGGGTGGTTCAACGGTCAGTGGGTAAGGGATCCATTGTGTTATGTAGTGATTGGTTACCAACATCAATCACTCTTACTGATGTCCTCTACATACCCCACTTTCCGGTGAACCTCCTGTCGGTAAATGCTGTGGCTCATTCTCAACACTGCAAGATTTCTTTTGATAGTCTTAGTTGTACTGCCACACAGGGCTCTTCTGTACTCTGGTCTTTTCCTGCCTCTAGTGATGGTGTGTACAAGTTCACCTGTAGGCCTTGTACCCTCCCCCTTGGCTGTTCCTTTGGTGCTGAACCTTACCCAGTTTTTGCACTTGATGTTGATGAGGATGGTGGAGTTGTTATACCTACCACCCCTGAATGGCTGTGGCATAGGCGGCTGGGTCACCCTGGCTATGACGCCATGCACAAGCTAGTCAGGGATGGTTTGGTTAAGAACTTACCCCTCACCCTCAAACAAGTGAAGAAACTGTCTAAGATCCCATGTGATGCTTGTCAAAAGGCTAAGGGAAAACGTATCCCTTTTCCTCAAGAAAGCACTACTAAGATCCGTGCACCTCTTCAACGCCTTCACTTAGACATCATGGGACCAGTTCATGTTAGGGGCTTGCGTGGGGAGTTTTATATTCTGTGTCTCACAGACCAATACTCTGGCTATGCTGAGGTATTGTGCTTGAGTTCCAGGGATGAAGCTCCCTTAGCAGTTCAAACTACCATCCTCAGATGGATGACTCAGCTACATGGGTTTGTCTTCAAATGTCTGAGGTCTGACAGGGCTAAGGAATTTCTGGTAAAGTGGTTCGAGGATTGGTTGAAATCGGTTGGTGCGGTGCATGAGTTATCGATGGTATACACTGCTCAGCAGAACGCAACTGTGGAGAGGTACAATGGGGTCTTACAGAATGTAGCTAGGAGTATCCACTTGGAGTCTAAGCTAGCTAAGTCTTTCTGGCCCTATGCCTTCCTCAGTGCTTGTTACCTACGTAATCGGCTGCCCAATCAGGGAGACAGAACTCCATACGAGCTGTTCTTTGGGGTTGCACCTAATGTGTCGTTGTTGCGTGTGTTTGGTTGCCCTTGCTATGTCACCTTAGTAAATGGGAAGAAACGCAACAAGCTAGACGAAAGGGCGTTATCTGGTATCATTATATTCGGTAGTGCACCATGGGGACATCTGATCAGATGTCCCAATGGAGCAACACCGAAAATGACAAATCGTATTTTTTTGGCTGGCAATTGGCGCAGGCTCGAGCCTCGGTAACTCCAACGATGTCTTGGGTGGCCTGGACTGAGGCCGAGTGTAGTGACCACGGAAACTTGATCAGTACTTAGTTTAATCCCCGCGTGGGAACCTCTGGGTAACGCCCTTGGGATATACGTTATGTTATATTCGGTATTCGGTATTGCACCATTGGGACATCTGATCAGATGTCCCAATGGTGCACTACCGAATATAACAGGTAGACTGGTTGGGTATTCCCTGATGAGTAAGGGTTATTTTGTTTGGGTTCCTAAGTTGCGCCAGGTAGTAGAAAGTCGTGATGTACTTTTCTATGAGCAGTTCAGCTATAACTGCATACCACTCAGGGAAGTCGACAGATCGCTAAATGCGTACGAGCGCAGCGGAATGCACGCGGAACGCACGCGGGGTCCGCGATTAGTCATAGTCATTTAATGACTAATCACTTCTAAGCCCTATACCCGCGTCGCCTGTAGCTCGGAAACCTGGGACATTTCGCCTACATTTAGCCAAGGCGGATTGTCGTCGAAATGTCTCAGACTTCTGAGACATTTCGCCTGCACCTCGCCACGCACGGCGGCTTGTGCACGTAAATGAGGCGAAAAGTACGGTATTTTGAGACATTTCGCCTGTACTTCGCCTGCAGGGCGGTTTGGGCAAGGTGGTCGGAGAGGTCACATTTCAGGAATATTTTCCGGGAGCATTTCTCAATTACATCAGGATTCGAGAAGATAAATTGCAAACATAATAAACTATGCATCCATTAACCTATTGATCTACCTATATATCTATGTAAGCATCCTTAGACATGTACATCCACTACAGCCCATATATTCCCTATATATCCATAACCATAGATAGACAGCGAGCAAAAGACGACGAGCAGCCAAATTGCTGGCTGGAACCATGTAGCTAATTAAATTCGAGTACAAGCATATACGCAGCCTGCAGGCAGCTATCTATTTGTCTACTTATGAAAACATAGGCCTATATATCCACCAAGAAGAAACGCCCAATCAAAGCTATACATCTTTATATCTTCACTGATTATATTTCATATTTCCATCTTCAGCATGTGTAGTTCCTTCGTGGCAACAATCTTCGTCGCAGCCGTAGCATTTCCATCCATCCTTTTGCCCTGCAAGACATGCAGAGCAGGGCATGTGTTAGGGAGCAACCAAGGGCAGGGTTAATGGCAAGGGGCAGGACGGTGCGGTGATAAGCAGAGCATGGCATGCGTTACATAGCAACCAATGGCAGGGAGCATGGCAAGGGGCAGGCATGTGCTAAACAGAGCAGAGCAGGCATTATAGAGCAATGAATGGCAGGGAGCACGGTAAGGGGCATGGATGCGATAAGCAGATCAGGGCATGTGTTAGAGAGCAAAGCAGGGAAGGGAGCAAAGTACGCCTGGAAAGTGATGATCAGAGAAGGGCATGCGTTCAAGAGGAAGGAAGGGAAGGGAGCACGGCAAGGGGCAGGACCACAGTGATGAGCATAGTTATGCATGCATTTGAGAACCAAGAGCATGGATAATGGCAATTGCCAGTATCTGTACCCCTCTTCGATCTTTAACGCCTGCCCTGCTCTGCTCATCACTGTCGTCCTGCCCCTCGCCATTATCCCTGCCCCTCGTTGCTCTCTAACGCCTGCCCTGCTCTGCTCAACACTGTCGTCCTCCCCCTCGCCATTATCCCTGCCCCTCTTTGCTCTCCAACGCCTGCTTTTCTTTGCTCATCACTGTCGTCTTGCCCCTTGCCATTATCCCTGCCCCTCTTTGCTCTCTAACACCTGCCCTGCTCTGCTCATCTCTGTCGTCCTGCCGCTTGACATTATCCCTGCCCCTTTTTACTCTCTAACGCCTGCCCTGCCCTGCTCATCACTGTCGTCTTGTCCTTTGCCATTATCCCTGCCCCTCTTTGCTCTCTATCACCTGCTCTGCTCTGCTCATCACAGTGTCTTGCCCCTTGCAATCATCCCTGCCCCTCTTTGCTCTCTAAACCTGCTCTGCTCTGCTCATCACTGTCGTCTTGTCCTTTGCCATTATCCCTGCCCCTCTTTGCTCTCTAATGCCTGCCCGGCTCTGCTCATCACTGTCGTCCTGCCCCTTGCCATTATCGGAAGTTGCATCGCAAAGCAGTGGTAGTAAATAAAGGACCGTATAACCTATCAGCTTGGATAACACTCCGGAGAGTGGACTTTGTGTGTGCAGCACGCCAATCTATAAATGCGGAGACGAGAATAAGTTACAAGCACAGGAGACCCATTAAGGGGCACCAGTGGAGGAAAGGGGGCGGTAGCCTGGAACCTGATCAGGGTACAGGCTAGACAGCGCGTGTCAGCAGAACCGATGACGCAGTCAACGGGAAGCTGACATAGTACTGTCAGGACCGATAGTTCTAAGGGAGTACACAAGGAGTCACCAAGACATAAAACAAGCGAGAGCACCGCTATTCATGCTGATACCTTGCCAGCTGGTTTGTACTCACGAGAGTAAAGAGGGGCAGGGATAATGGCAAGGGGCAAGACGACAGTGATGAGCAGAGCGGGGCAGGCGTAAGAGAGCAAAGAGTGGCAGGGATAATGGCAAGGGGCAAGACGACAGTGATGAGCAGGGCAGAGCTGGGGTTAGAGAGCAAAGAGGGGCAGGGATAATGGCAAGGGGCAGGACGACAGTGATGAGCAGAGCAGAGCAGGCGTTAGAGAGCAAAGATGGGCAGGGATAATGGCAAAGGACCGGACGACAGTGATGAGCAGGGCAGGGCAGGCATTAGAGAGTAAAGAGGGTCAGGGATAATGGCAAGGGGCAGGACGACAGTGATGAGCAGAGAAAAGCAGGCATTAGAGAGCAAAGAGGGGCAGGGATAAAGGCAAGGGGCAAGACGACATTGATGAGCAGAGAAGGGAAGGCGTTAGAGAGCAAAGAGGGGCAGGGATAATGTCAAGGGGCAGGACGACAGTGTTGAGCAGAGCAGGGCAGGCGTTAGAGAGCAAAGAGGGGCAGGGATAATGGAAAGGGGCATGACGACAGTGATGAACAAGGCAGGGCAGGCGTTAGAGAGCAAAGAGGGGCAGGGATAATGGATAGGGGCAAGACGACAGTGATGAGCAGAGCAGGCCAGGCGTTAGAGAGCAAGGAGGGGCAGGGATAATGGCAAAGGGCAAGATGACAGTGATGAGCAGAGCAGGGCAGGCGTTTGAGAGCAAGGAAGGGCAGGGAGCACGGATAGGGGTAGGATGGTGATTAGCTGGGCATGGCCTGCGTTACAGAGCAATGAAGGGCAGGGAGGATGGCAGGGGGCAGGACAGTGACGTGCATAGCAGGGTATGCGTTAGAGATCAATGAAGGGCAGTACAAAGACAGAGGCATAGTACAGATGCAGTTACAGAGACGATGGCAGAGACAGTGACACAAACATAGACAGATGCACGTGGGCAACACCTATGCATGAATCAAGACATAATTCTCTATGCCACACAATTGTTGCGAAACCGCACCTACAAGTAAGCTTCACTTATCACTTACGTTGTTGTCCAAAAGCCTCATGTGACAGTGGAACATCAGAACTGGTAGGGAAGACAGAGCAATGGTCCCTGCAAATACAGAATGCAGGCATAGTTAAATTAAGCAGCACCCTTTACTTCTTATTTGATGATAGTTTAAAGCCCCCTTCTCTTGTGTCAACAATGGCCAAGCGCTCAAGCAGACTGACAAGCAAGTATTCATGCGTGCAACAGATAGGCATGCAAGCAACCAAGCCACTTTCCCATGGGCTGAACACTCTATGCCTAGCACCTCCAAGCTGCAGTCACCATCCAGATAGTCAGCCAATCAGTCAACAGGGAGGAAGACAGAAAGGCAGGCATACAGACATGAATGCACAAAAGGAGGCATGCAAGCAGGTGGACACTATTTAGGCATGTGATCAAGTCAGAATTCCCTAGGCCACATTGTTGTGAAACCCTACCTACAAGCAACCTTCAGACCGCTACCAGACAGAGCATGGGTCCCTGCAAAAAAGAAGGGCGGGCATAGTTACATTTATTGATACCCTTTGTGTTGTTTTTTGCGTATTGGTAGGGAGATCCCCCTGGAAGTCCAACCTGCCTTAAGCTTAGGTACCTGAACCTCAGGTCCTACCCCAGCCTTGCATTGTCCACACTTGCCTGAGTTTACCATGCAGAATGGATCTGGAAGACCCAAGTATAAAGACAAGGTTGGACTCTCACCCAACACCCAGCAAAGCAAGGAGAACCAGTCTCCACCACAACACAAGAGGCAACGTGCCAAGACGGCCACAACCACTACGAGTGAACCCAATGTGAAGATGCATGCCATGGACATGGGTCTAGTGCGTCAGCCAAATAGACACAGTGCTGCCACCATCTATCATGCAGGGTCTCAAGGGATAATTGCCACGCATGATCTCCTGATACAATGCTCAAGGGCACCATGTAGCCAGGGCAGTGCATGATCCAACTAGAGTGTAAGGCCCCGTGTCCTTTAAAGCTCTACTCAGGCCCATGAGAGAACAGGTGGAAGTATGACTCACGTAAGAGTTGGGAGCAAGTTGTCCCAGCATCCTACTTTGCACAGTGCCAACTAATCATGCTGCCATCCCAAGCTGAAGTCATGCTCCTGGCACAGCAGACTCCACATACCACCATATTTGACCGTGTACAGAGCAACGTCGAGTGGGCTGCCGAGATGCTGCAATTTATGCAGCTTATTCATGCGGTGGCAGTACAGCAGCGCCGACCGGGCTTCCTGGTTAAGGAGTTAACGACGCAAGGGCCGCTGGCTGCAAGATACCATGCCTCCAGCACTGACAACCTACACAGGTCTAGCATAGACGGATCGGTTGCGAGAATTATCGGCACCGATGTAAGGGAATTTGTGTAGGGGATAGGACCAGAGCATTTGTCAAATTTCAAAAACAATCTGACGCACTACTTCGCGCTTGTCCACGCGGAAGGCGGAAGAGGGCGTTGCGCAGTAATACTGTAAAGAAAGCTGGAAAGAAAGGAGGGAATAAAGCAGGACGCCAGAAATATCAAGTAGCAACAAACATATGCTTTGGGCGAAAAGAAAAGAAAAGCAGTACGCTAACGGCGAGGGAGGGAAGAATATGAGGTAGGAGTACGAGAGGTAGAAGGTTGGCGTGGCTTACCTGAGCCATATTGCAAAGGCTCTAATCATACGGCCATTTCGCCATGCCGCGTCCAATCCGCCTTGGCTAAATGTACGTGAAAGGCTGGTGAAAGGACACCTTGCGAAAACATCTATCAAAATTAGTAAGAGCACTGACAGGTCATCGCAAGTCACACTAATATTTCAGTGTGACTTAGGCTTTCATCACAGTGATAAAATCGTCATGGTTTCGCCCTACAACAGCGCCATTTTCGACGCATGCAGCGAAAGCACATCGGTGACTTGAGGTGTTCATTTTCCCGAATGAAAGCATTTCACCAACGAGTAGTTCGCGCTAGTACTTCGTTGCCTAATTGTTCATTCTATCTCGGAATCGCTGGCAGAGCTTTGCAGGTTCGCGAGAATGACCCCTCGAAAAGGTTGCTAACAGACCCTCGAGCGACAGAAAGTTGCATAGCTCTTCGCGTATTACAACTCAGTAGTTAACGTGCGATTGAGGAGTTATTGGTCACGCTTCAGTCTACGAAAAGTTCTGGGTGTCTGTCGGGATCGCTGGTTTGAGGTGAGCCAAGACATTTCGTCCACTGTACGCCTACATTTCTATGTAGTTCCGCTGCAAATCGAGTCTTTCGCCTACATTTAGCGAAATTGTCACTTCCCCGAGTGTACCTGGGCTATCCCCTTATGACGGGTCCCCATATGTATCTCGCATCCCTGCTGCCATCAACGGACACATGCTTGATTCTGCAGGAAATGCCTTAGACCCTTTACCAACCCCAATTGTTGACCGCTGTCCTGGTCATGGGATGAATTTGCGTCCCAGGTCAGGGACTGATGGTGCTGTATTGCGTGTGAAGGTACTGGGCGGGTGGGATTCTGATGTTCCTTCAGGCAACGATTTACCTGAATCTCAGGGGGTTGCCAGGCCCTCCTCTGCGCCACGTTCCGTCGGTGAAGCTTTAGGATGTGATCGGCCTCAGGTCATAGTGGAGCCTGTCATAGGTCCGTTGTCTAATAGTCGTCACCTGTTCGGATGGCTCGCGGGCGTTGTTGATCCCTTCGCCTCCTGTCGTCCCTGGTGGTTTACACCGGACAAGGCATTGCGACGATTTAGCCGTCACGGAAAGCGTGAGTGATGACCTTGAACACTGGTCTGGCTCTGATACTGCGTATGGCTGGGGTGTACCGGTCGACCCAGGATTCATTGAATTAGAGGCAAAGAAGGCCGGCCCTGCTCAACCAGGCAGTAGTGCTGCACTGGGAGCTTTACTACCTGATACTGCTGATATTGCTGATACACATGCTGCTCATGTACAAGTAAACTGCTTGTACGTGGGAGCATATATTTCTACCTCATCCGAACTAACTTATAAAGCTGCCAAGCATCCTTCTAAACCTGACAGGGGTCAATGGCTGCTTGCTATGAAGGATGAGATGGCGTCCTTGCATGCCCATGGTACTTGGGCACTGATGCCTCAGCCTCCTAAGCAGAGGATCCTGTCTGGCAGGTGGTTATTTGTGAAGAAAGTTGGGGTTGATGGTTCTGTGCGCTTTAAAGCACGTTTTGTGGTACGAGGTTTTCTGCAGCGTCCTGGGCTGGACTTTCATGATGTATATGCCCCCGTCTCCTCTAAAGCAGGTCTGAGAGTTCTGCTTGCTGCCATCACTCATAGAAAAATGTTTGTTCGGCAGCTGGATATCAAGACTGCATTTCTGAATGCTAAGTTGGAACATGGACTTGACTTGTACTGCCACCAGCCTGAGGGCTTCAAGGTACTTAGTCCTAACGGTGTTCCCCTTGTGTGCAAACTGATCAAGTCCCTTTATGGTTTGAAACAGGCGCCCATGGCTTGGAGTATGGATGTCAAGCGGGTTTTGGTTGCACATGGGTTTACTATGTGCAAGGCAGAACCTGCTCTGTATTTTAGGAGGGATCCTTTTGGTGGGTGGAGCTATGTCCTGACCTATTTTGATGATTTTATCTGTGCTTTTAGTGAGCTGGCTTTGTATGCTTTGCTGATCAAAGATATGGAGGCTGCTGGCTGGGAGGTCAAGGAGATGGGTGTACCGGTTCAGTTCCTCTCATTGGACATGAACGTTACACTTGACTCTGATGGCAGATGTGTTCAGATCAACCTCTCCCAGCACTCCTACATTGTTGATCTGGTGGAGCAGTTGGGTCTCACTGCTGCAGCCAAGCCCAAGTTTTCTGCCCCCATGGCCAAGTGCACTGTCACTGACCCTCGTGGAGACCTCCTGCCCTCTAATAGCCAGTACCTATCTCTTGTGGGTGCTTTGCTATACCTGGCTACATGCACCAGGCCTGATATTTCTTTTGCTGTAAGCTACCTGTCCAGGTTTTCTGCTCACCCTACCGTCCCCCTCTGGGGGGCAGCCAAGCGTTTGCTATTGTATTTGAGGTCACATTCCCACCTGGGGCTCACTTACACCCACAGCCCTGAGTTCTCTTTTACTGTCTTTAGTGACTCATCCGTTGCTGATGATGGGTCTGACAGGAGGTCTCAGACTGGCTATGCTGTGATTGCTGGGGGGTGCCTAGTGAACTGGATGAGCAAGAGGCAGCCCACTGTTGCCATTAGCTCTAGTGAGGCTGAGTATCAGGCCCTGTATCAGAATGCCAGGGAGGTGCAATGGTTGAAGAAGTTGAGGGAGGATCTGGGTCTGCCTTGTACCATGGTTACCATTCAGGGTGACAACTTAGGGTCTCTGAGTTGGGCCAATGACTGGCAGCTGATTCCTCGCAGCAAGCACATTGATGTGATTCATCACTATATCAAGGAGCTGGTGGAGGATGGCAGACTGGATGTTGCCTATGTTAACACTAAGGACAACTGTGCTGACCCCTTCACCAAGCCCCTTGATCCTGCTGTGTTCTGGCAATTTGTCAGAATGCATGGAATGACCGCTTCTCCTTAGGGTCATTTTTTTTGTTACATCGGTATCTTTGGTTATCATTGTTTGGCATTAGGTTCCTATTCCCGGATCGGGTTTTCTATACCGTTGTTACCCAACTTTGATATTCGGTTTTTTCATCCTTTCCTAGCTTGGCAAAAACAAATTGTTCTTGCCTTGTTTCATTCCTTCCTCTGACCCTTTGGGTTTCATTTGAAGTTCTCTCGTTTTTTCGGAGTTCTTTGATTTTTTTTTTATTCTGTTCCATATAGTTCTATGTCCCTAGTGCCATAGGTGGAGTAGTAGTATTGTATGTCACCTGCGTCATAGGTGGACTATCAGCATGAATAGCGGTGCTCTCACTCGTTTTATGACTTGGTGACTACTTATGTACTCCCTTAGAACTATCGGTCCAGACAGTGCTACTGTCTGTACTGTGTCAGCTTCCCGTAGGCTGTGTCATCCTTCATGACACGGTGACAGCTTCCTGTTGGCTGCGTCACCGGTTCCACTGACACGCGCTGTATTGCCTGCGCCCGGCTTAAGATTCCTGGCTTAGGTTATTGACTCAGGTTACAGGCTCCCGCCTCTTCCACCGCTGGTGTCCTTTGGCGTCCGCCTGTCCTTGTAATGCTATTCTCGTCTCCGTGTATAGATTGGCGCGTCTGACCGCTGCAAGCATCTCTGTCCACTCTCTGGAGTGTTTTAAGGCTGATAGAATCCATTTTGGTGAAACTGTGTGATCGATGATGAGTGTCCGAGAAAGAAAGAAAGGATGCGGGACTCCAAAGCAGCGTGATTTTTAAGAGGCGCGCGCCAACTTTGTGACGTCACCAGATATAATTCAACAACCGAATTTAACCGCCCCTTAACTTTCTATAACGGCGGGGGTGGGGGTGCGCCGTTGCACTAACCGGGACGGTTGGTCTTTATCCAGACCTCAACTTGTTGTGTTTCCGACCAAACACCGGTTAGCGCCGAAAATAACGAATTTAACCGCCGCTTAACCGGACCCTTAACTGGTTGGAAACAAGCTGTTGGTGATAGATGCTCAAGCAGTTGCTTACTTATCCGTACAATTTAAAATTGGGGGGGTCAAGAATCAATGTAGCATGGCATGGCATTATAATTCAACTTGGTGGCCTGTAAGGCTAATTAACGTATTAGCTCACTGACTTCCCGAAGTTCCATGGAGGCAGGTGTAGCAACTCCCGAGGCTACAGTTGCTACTTCGCAACCTGCAGGAACTAGTGCGAAAGAGCAGATTTCCTTGGCAAGCACAATGCGCTGATGCAATGAACTACGAGAGTCACGAAGAAGCGATTTATTCAAGGGGAAATCGTAGACATGCTCCAGGTCCCTAGACTGTGTCCACAGGACAGGAGAGAAACGACACATGAAAACGCTGCGTCCACAGTCCGCAACCCTGAGATACGTACGCGAAAAAGTGCCCTCCGAGGTAATCCGCCCCCGACGGGAATCGAATACGAGTCGCTAAGGGTGTGTTTCCAGTGGGGTTTTCGGTCACCGTTGAAGTTCCGCTGAAGTCCACGCTGTCACGAAGTGTTTCCAGTGGGGTTCCGCTGACATTTTGCTATGTCCCGCTGAAGTCCACGCTGGCTTTTTTGACCGCTGAAGGCCGACGTGGCCGAGCGGATCCTACCAGCCTGTTTCCAATTGAGGGTTAGACCGGGTTATGGAGCATAACCGTCCTCGGCAATCGGAAACACTCAAAAATTGTACTTCGCTCGACCGACTTGTACACCAGTTTCCGGCAAAATTTGATGACGTGCCGGTGCGGATCGGGGTTACCCTGAACCGTGCCCCCCCCCCCCCCCCCCCCCCCCCCCCCCCCACACGGTTAAGCGTAACCCCGATCCGCCTTGGTTCCACGCTGGCACTTTGACCGCAGCAGCGGTCACTTGCGGCCATAATGTGGTGAGCGCGAGCGCTGCAATCTTGTAGATCGCGCAGTCACGCGCGATCCCTTCAATTTCCTAGAATGTCTGACGCTCACCGCTATGGATTCGTCTGGTCAAGGTTTTTTTTCAAGCAGAACCAGCATTGGGGCATCAACGAGCACCCTAGAAGCTTCTGGGATATGGTAACGAAATGGAAAAGGACAGGGCCAACGTCTTGGAGTCAGAACATGAACTCGAATTGAAAGACGGCTGCACGAAAGAAAGTCAAGCCGGCGAGTAAATAATTCAAACGCTTCCAAGCTGTCGAACAACTGATTTAACGATCACATAACCCAGATTTCCCCATAACCCAGATTTCAGGGACAATCGGAAACACGAAGTTGTACACCGGGGTTACGCGACTGGAAGCTGGCTAGTACACGGGTTACGAGTATTGCCGCACTACAGTTTGGGGGGTTACGCATAACCGTAACCTGGTCAGTTCCTATAATAGAAACAGGCTGTACGTGGACTTAGGACCAGGTTACGGTTATGGATAACCCCGAAAACTGTAGTGCGGCAGTACTCGTAACCCGTGTTCTAGCCAGCTTCCTGTCGCGTAACCCCGCTGTACAATTTAGTGTTTCCGATTGTCCCTGAAATCTGGGTTATGGGAAGACCTGGGTTATGTGATCGTTAAATCAGTTGTTCGACAGCGTGGAAGCGTTGGATTATTTACTCGCCGGCTTGCCTTTCTTGTCTTCAAACGTCTCGCAATGGACGAGTTCATGTTCTGGCTCCAAGTCGTGGCCCCCGTCCTGCTCCATTTCGTTACCATATCCCAGGAGCTTCTGCTTTTTGAAAATAGGAAGAGACGCCATTATGAGCTGGAAACGCAGCGAGATCTGTACCAGGTGCGTTGCTCGTTACTGATAAATAGCATTTGCGCACGAATCTGAATGTGCCCCTGATCTCATGCTTTCCAGATCCTTCTGACGCTTCTGGGCCCAAGGGGCTACGCAAGGAGGGATGGAGTTGATTGGGGAATTGAAGGGGTCGCGCGGGACTGCGCGATCTTTACGATTGCAGCGCTCGCGCTCAACTCCACATGATGGTTTAATTGCCAGCGTGGAACCATGGCCGATCGGGGTTACGCTTAACCGTAGGGTGGGGGGGGGGGGGACGGTTCAGCGTAACCCCGATCTGCACCGGCACGTCATAAAAATTTGCCGGAAAATGGTGTACAAGTCGGTCGAGCGAAGTACAAGTTTTCGAGTGTTTCCGATTGCCGAGGACGGTTATGCTCCATAACCCGGTCTAACCCTCAATTGGAAACAGGCTGGTAGGATCCGCTGAAGTCCAGCCCGGCGAGCACCGGCGAGCACCAAGTATTCTCTCCAGGATTCTCTCGATGAGGTTTGAGGCTTTCAGAACATGGACAATTTGACGTCCGCGAGAAACCAGCCCCTGCCCCACTGGAAACACACCCTAAGACTTCAGGCCAGTCAGATTAACCGGCAAATTTGACCGGCGTTCTTGGGAAATTTGAAGATTTGAAGATGTGAAGATTTGAAGATTTGAAGATTTAACGATTTCGCGTAAGTATCGCACAGGTCTGTCCCCCATCCGATGATAGGGAACCGACCAACTACCTGCTGACGTCAATGTCTAGGAAAAGTAATGCTTGGTTGACTTGACACAGGCTCAGGCCAGCCGGTGTGTCACCCAACTGCCATTTTGCTCCCGAGGTTTTCCTCCCACGAGTTCCAGGTAGGCGAAATCGCCGAGAAAATCCTCGGTCATATCAGGCATAGTAGGTCGAGACGTGTACCAGTCGAGCGCGTTCTCGGTCCGTTGCGGTCCCTCCCGTTCGTCAACGCCGCGTCCACACCGTAGACAAGGACGAGCGCCCTTCGACACGACGATTTCACACATTCCACAACATGCGTTCCTCCCACGACCCCATCCACCCACCGCATCATGCGCAGCATCGCAAAACAGGAGTGCCAACGCACTTGCCACGTCGACCACTACCACCATGTCTACTACAACCCTAGATATGTCTACTACCCCGATCCACCACGAAAGGAAACCTCCAACGCAGACTTACCATACAGCTTAGCCAACGCCACCTGGGTTTGGGGTTCCCGAGCAGCTGTCAATTGTATAAGATGGCCCAGCTCTAACATTCTAGCTATCAGTCGATCACTGGTCACACGCAACCGCCCCAGCTGCAGACTCGGCTTACCCAGCCTGACTGTCGCCCTCATACATACTTGGTAGGTGTGCTGTACGTGTTGTAGGTCGTGACAGTCCATGCGCTATTTGAAAGGCTAGTGTCCTGGTACTGTCCCACCCTCCTACGGCTGGTACTGTCCCACCCTCCTACATGTTTGTTTGCAATGTCGGTACCTAAAGCCACGCCTCCAGGCGTTCATTCTGTTCTATTCTATCCTGGCGCTTTCCCACCCATTCTAACATCGATATCCAGGCAGTGGTTCTTAACGCTATGCAAATTCTCTACCAGTTACAGCTTTTCCGCTCAGACTAGGGACCCATGCCATGGATGCCTACATGCAAACCTTGCCGCTCATCACTTCGGTGCTACCTACTATGCCCACGATCCCCCTTCACCTCCCCTTCTAACCCCACAACCCTTCCTTGAACG
The DNA here is from genome assembly GCA_013435795.1 of Chlamydomonas sp. ICE-L. Lineage (NCBI taxonomy): Eukaryota > Viridiplantae > Chlorophyta > Chlorophyceae > Chlamydomonadales > Chlamydomonadaceae > Chlamydomonas > Chlamydomonas sp. ICE-L. Next base: position 37,037 of record JACBWV010000759.1, read on the forward strand.
CCTCGCAGAAGCCCATCACGACTGAAAAATGATGATCTACTATGGACTTGTCTTCGCCCAGGTGTTCACCTTCGTCGCCTATGCGGTAGTTTCTGCCGGAGCTGGTGAGTGCATTGATCGATAGTCTCCGTTTGCCTCGCGCCTCCTTACCCGGTACACCCCCGACCGCATGCCAGCTGCCACCCATGGTATATGTTCCTTAGTTCGACCCCCCTTGCATGGATGCCACGATCCTTTCAAGATCACCACCCACCCCTACCCCACTTCAACCCTCCCACTTACCCCTACAACAGCGATCCCCCTCACAGAAAAAACGTATCTCCAATACTTTTGGCGCAGAAGTCCTAGAATATATAATGACCAACACTACTCCTCTTGCCCCCCCCCCCCCCCCCCCCCCCCCCCCCTGTAGTAAAGTTTGTGGGGGGGATAAGTCTTCAGTTCATATTCATAATCATACCCGCGGCGATTTTGGGTGGTTGAGCGCATAGGGTTCTTAATAAATTGACCGACTGGCTAGCTGTCTGGCACATCGAGCGCAGTCCAGAGCCCCCCCATTCCTCTTTCTTTGCATCCCTGCTCCAGAAGCAGCAATGACTAACACTACTCCTCTTGCCCCCCCCCCCCCCCCCCCCCCTCCCCCCCCCCCCCCCCCCTGCAGCCCTGCTCCAGGAGAGGGCCAACAACCTGCCTCTGTGGGAGGGCATGAATGAGACCACCCTGGCTGCCACTCAGGCTGTCTACAACGACGTGTTCCAGTCCACCACCTACATCATCCCCTACCCTGACCGGCCCCAGTACCAGTTCCAGTACCAGTGGTGGATCATTGAGTTTGAGTTCTTCTGCTTCGCCATCACCGCTGGCCTGACTGCCTTCCCCGCCTTCATTCCCCGTGGACGCCCCGTTGCCCTTACTTTCTTGTCCAGTGCCCTCGTTCTGGTGCTGGACAACGTCAACGCCCTCTTCTTCCTCCTCAGGAACGACACTGCCAAGGCCGTGTTTCAGGAGCACCGCATTGCCACTGCCCAGGCTGGCTTGATGATGGTGGGCATTGCCAACTTCATGACCATCATCTTCTTGGGTCTCTACCAGCCAGCCCCCCCTTCTAATAAGTCAGATGTGACAGTCAAGATTGATTCTCACCCTGCCTAAGCAAGCAGCTAGCTGCTGACAGGCTGTTACCATGCCCATACACGCCTGTTACGTGCTGGTGATGGGATGAGCAGTGCAGGGTATCTTTTTCCTTCCTCTCTATAAACTTAAGTACACTGAATTATAAGAATACATTTTGCGCGCAGCATAGCTGAGTAGGTCAGTCTATTTACCCATGTACCTTGTGTTACTAATAGCTTAGTATTTCTTAATGCACCAGGTTCTAGAGTGAAGGGTTGACTTACATACCCACAGCTCGCGTACTCAGTAGTGCGTATGGTGAAAACCTGAAGTACATATCTTGGCTGCAGGTTGACTAGTGCACCAGATTGTAGAGGATACCTGGACATTTTTTACTGCAGTCGCAGATCTTGGCTGCAGGTTGATTAGTGCACTTGAGTGCAAAGGAGACTTGTACATTTTGTACTGCAGTTGCATATCCTAGCTGCAGGTTGAATAGTGCACTAGATTGTGCCTGAGGCCTGTACATTTTGTACTGGAGTTGTGTGGTACACATCACTCACACATAGATAACATACTCATGTCACGCTGTGGAACAGGCTAAGGCCATTAAGTGCCTAGATGGTCCGACGTCAGATTTTGGTTCATCTGTTTGAAGCTTAATTCTCTTTTTCTCTTTTACCTATTTTCGATTTCGTTCACATGGTGCTGGAAATTGGCCCCTGGATGTAAATCTGACTTGCTTGTGAACCAAATCAGCTCCCTTCCATTCTCTTATTCCCCATCAGCACATGGTATTCAGGTTAGCCAAGTAGTGGCACAGCACGATTGTTCTCACTACCGAACTTGAACTGGGTTAAACACTAGGGTTGTCCAGGATGTTCCGACCTCTGTCCCAGTCGCAACAACGAAGGATTTGTTGTGTCGCAGGACGCATTGTGGGGGGGGGGCTTGTTGACTAGAAGGGAAGGCCTGTTGCGTAGGAGGCTATATAATTAGTTGCGTCTCAGGCAGCAGAGCTGGGGTTCCTCCTGAAATACAAATAATGATTATATGTAGATCACAGTGGGACTGTAAACTATCCCGACTCCAAGTCTTGAACTTGACTATATGACTTTGTTAAAATATGTTTACCGCTCCTGGTTTCTGCGATATGGTAGTAACCAGCTACTTTCTACTGTAGGCGCCTATATTGTTAGTGATTTATTTGGCGTCAGGGGTTAAAGGGATGGCGCCAAATCCCTTAGGTAGGCCAATACGTGGGCCGTGCCTAAACCACTTATACCGCCAATGTTAGGCACTGAGCACTGGAATACAGTGCAGTACACCTTCAACATAACCGGCAGAGCGGTTCACTCAGAATTGTAAGATCGTTTCAACATAATTGATGGATGCTTCAAGGACAAGGCCGGCAGGTTTTTCCAAATGTGGGTTTTTTCTAGCTTCATGGTTTTAGGCCTCCTCCAGGAACAGCGATTAGTGCTTTCTAACGCTTGTTGCAGCTTTTTAGGGCAATTTAGGAGAGAGGATTCGTTACATATACTCAGTAAATCACTGCCGAGACTGGACAGCACTACAGCAGCACAGCCTGCAGACCATAACATTGTATAACAGGTAGCTGGTTGGTTTTAAGGCACACACACAAACCTGTAAAACTAACGCGGGGGGGGGGGGGGGGGGGGGGGGGGGGGGGGATTGGTTACACAGTTTAGAACAACCAGTTTTTTGTCCGCAAGCCGCACAGAGAATCTATCGCCTCCTGTACTAGCATTCTTGCCACACGTCGCATGAAAGAGTCCCTTCTCCCTACTGCCTGGAGGGTTACACTTACCATGTCTGCCATGGTGATTTCCCCAGCTGCGGTGTACAGGAGGGTCCCCTTAACACCACGCCCCTCCAGGCGTTTTTGTTTTCTACCCCTGGGCTGTGACAACGTACATCTAAGAGCCTACCTCTAGGGGACAAGATCCTTTCACAAATACAGATACTAAGTTGTTATCCTGCCCCACAGTGTAAGTCATAGCTTTTCTTTTCGGCTACGTGCAGCAGCGTCTAGGAAACTCCCTGGCACAGATTTCAGCAGAACTGGACAGCTGATTCTATTTTCGACGACGCGTCGCCACTCTGTCGCCATTCCGTAGAACGCTACACTCCCCAATGTCCCCATCCCCCTCGAAATCGGGACGCGCTGCCCCCCGTTTCGTGCTCCGCCATGCGATGGCTACGCAACTATCCTGAAATCAGGGTTTACTAGGCCAAGTAGCTATTCAACCTGGACTACAGAAATCTGAAAAAAAACTGCCTGTCTGGACAGCTGATTTTATCAGTTTCAGGTGCACTACCTTGCTTTAAGTTTATTATCATCCCAGCTGAGATGACGATTGAATTCTATTGTAGAATTACATTATCACTGTAGCACGAACTCAGCCCCCCCATCGAAAAAACGATTGTTTGGGGTTCAGTTCATCAGTGCCTTGTCTTTTTAGTCCCTTCCTATACGGTTGGGCAAGTCCCTTGAGCCTACTTGGCCTACCCCTGGACTGTAACATACATACATACACTGCGCTCTATGAAATGACACGAGTAAGGAACTAGGGTTGTTGCCACCAAAGCATTAGTCGGCCAACCAATGAGCCAATAAAACCAAACCAAACATAGAAGTTTATATCTGTCCTTTTATCTTGGTCAGGAGCATGGCCATGTTTGTCTGACGCCAAGCCACACAGTCAGGCCGCTTGCTCAATTCATACTCGATTTCATATTCAAATCATTTTCAATTCAAGTTCCACTTGCTCGCTTCCTCCACCATCAGCTTATATACATCAATATGGGGTTCACTTCAGGGTACTACTTCTTGCCAAATTGGTCAGCGCTTAAAGCGCACAAACGCCAAATTGGTCAGCGCTTTGTAGTGCAAAAAGTGCTCGATGCGCCCACATGGGGTTGAAAAAACTGCGCAAAACGCGATAAGGGGCTCAAAAAGGCAGCGCAGCACCGCGTGCGCTTAGTAGTACCCTGGTTCACTTATGTACTTATGTGATCAAGGTCAGGAGCACTGCCATGTTCGTGGGGCGGCACACCACACAGTCAGGCTGCTTGCGCACTCCCTCCTCCATTTAAATTTCAAAGAAATCCTCACTTCCTCCACCATAAGTTTACATGCGTCATTTTGGTTCTGGATCATGGTCAGGAGCACAGCCATGCAGAGTACTTCCAAGCGCGCACTTTTGCGTACTGCCTTTTTGAGCCCCTCTGCGCGATTTGCGCAGTTTTTTCACCCCCCTGTGGGCGCAGCAAGCAAATGTTGCGCTATTTGCACCACGAAGCGCAGTTTTTTTGGTTTCAAGTGCGCTAAAGCGCTGGCCAATTTGGTTGATGGAAGTACCCTGCAGCCATGTTCGTGCGGCGGCAAGCCACATAATCAGGTCGTTTGCTCAGTTCCTACTCGATTTCAAATTCAAATCAATTTTGATTCAAGTTCCACATGCTAACTTCCTTCACCATCAGCTTAAATAAATCAATTGTGGGTTCACTTATGTGATCTTAGTCAGGAGCACTGCCATGTGTGTCTGTCAGCACGCCACACAGTCAGGCCGATTGCGCACTCCCTCCTCCATTTCATTTTCAAATTCAAATGATTTAAAACTCAATTTCCACTTGCGCACTTCCCCCCCCGTCAGCTTATATACGTCAATTTGGGGTTAACTTATGTGATCTTAGTCAGGAGCACGGCCATGTGTGTCTGTCAGCACGCTACACAGTCAGGCAGCTTGCGCACTCCATCCTCCATTTCATTTTCAAATTCAAATGATTAAAAACCCGATTCCCACTTACGCACTTCCTCTCCCGTCAGCTTATATACGTCAATTTGGGGTTAACTTATGTGATCTTAGTCAGGAGCACTGCCATGTTCGTGCGGTGGCACGCCCCACAATCAGGCCGCTTGCGCACTTTCTCCACCAGTTAAATTCAAAATTCAAACAAATTTAAATTCAAATTCGACACTTCCTCATCCAGCAGCTTAGCCAATCTGGGTTTGGATCATGTGATCTTCGTAAGGAGCACTGCCATGTTCGTGCGGCGGCACGCCACGCAGTCGGGCCGCTTTCTCACTTCCTCCTCTAGCAAAACACCAAACTGATCTTTCAGGATGGCCAGCAGTACAAACCAGTTGTCCTGCACGTATTCCACTATATTGTACTTCTCAAACAGGGTTGGGTCGCCTCCAGGTCGGATGGGGAATTCAAAGGACCAGCCAGCAGCGCCCGTGCTCTTCACCACCTAAGGTAGGAGGGTAGGAAGCAGAGAGTGAGGGAGGTGTGTGTGTGGCGGGGGGGGGGGGGGGGGGGGGGGGGGGCAGCGACTGAGGGGGAAGGGGGAGGGGGACCAGCCAGCAGCGCCCGTGCTCTTCACCACCGAAGGTAGGAGGGGTAGGAGGCAGAGAGTGAGGGAGGGGGGTGGGTGGGGTGGGTGGGGGGCAGCGAGTGAGGGGGAAGCTGCAGCGGGGAGGAGGGAGTGGGGAGTGGGGAGTTGGGACCAGCCAGCAGCGCCCGTGCTATCACCACCGAAGGTAGGAGGGTAGGAGGCAGAGAGTGAGGGAGGGGGGTGGGTGGGGTGGGTGGGGGGCAGCGAGTGAGGAGGGAAGCTGCGGGGGGGGGGGGGGGGGGGGGGGAGGAGGGAGTGGGGAGTGGGGAGTTGGGACCAGCAGCAGCGCCCGTGCTCTTCACCACGAAGGTCGGAGGGTAGGGAGGCAGAGCAGAGAGTGAGGGAGGGGTGGGGGTGGGGTGGGTGGGGGGCAGCGATGTGAGGGGGAAGTGGGGGGGTGGGGGGGGGTGGCGGAGGAAGCATGAGGGAGTTGGGGAGTGGGGATGGGTGGGACCGATCCATCAATCGCCCGTGCTCTTTCCATCTAGGAAGGAGGGTAGGATGAAGAGATTGAGGGAGGGGTGTCGTGGTTTGTTGTTGTGTGTCAGCGAGTGATGGGGGAAGCTGGGGGGTAGGGAGTGGGGAGTGGGCCCAGCCAGCAGCGCCCGTGCTCTTCATCACCTAAAGAAGGAGGGTAAGTCGGCAAGAGTTGAGTGATTTGTGTGTGGCTGTAGGGGTGGGGTGTGGGGAGTGAAGTGGAGTGGGAGTTGGAGACCACCAAAGCTCCCATGCTCGCTTCACCATCTAGGGGCAGAGTGCAGAGGCAGTGAGTGAGAGGGAGGAGGGGGGGCAGTGAGTGAGGGAGGAAGTTCTTGCCTGTGTGGTGGTGGTGGGTTTGTGGGTTTGTGGGTTGGGTTTGTTTTGGTGGGTTTGTGTTGGTGGGTTTGTGGATTTGGATGTGATGGATTGTATGCTTCACGTTCATCTTGTTGGGTTTTAGACTTGTGTGGTTATATGACATCACCTCACCTTGCCCCCCCCCCCCCCCCCCCCCCCTCCCTACACCCCCCCACCTGGATCTTGTTCTTCACGGGCTCTCTTGATTTGATGTGATGGATTGTATGCTTCACGTTTATCTTCTTGGGTGCTAGTCTTGTGTGGTTATATGACCTCACCTCACCTTGCCCATCCCGCCCCACCCATCTCTACCCACCCCACCCCCCCTCCCCCCTCCACTACACCCCTTGATCTTGTTGGGTGCTAGTCTTGTGTGGTTGTATCACCTCACCTTGCCCATCCTGCCCCCCCCCCCCCCCCCCCCCCCCCCCCCCCCCCCCCACCCACCCACACTCCCCCCTCCACTACACACCTTGTTGGGTGCTAGTCTCCCCCCTCCCCCCCACATCTGTTGGGTGTCTTAGTTCTTGTGTGCTTGTATCACCTCACCTTGCCCATCCTGCCCCACCCATCTCTGCCCCCCCCCCCACACACACACACACACACACACACACACACCACCACCCACACTCCCCCCTCCACTACACATCTTGTTGGGTGCTGGTCTTGTGTGCTTGTATCACCTCACCTCACCTTGCCCATCCTGCCCCACCCATATCTGCCCCCACCCCACCCCACACACACTCCCCCCTCCACTGCACACCTTGATCTTGTTGGGTGCTAGTCTTGTGTGCTTGTATCACCTCACCTTGCCCCTCTTGCCCCCCCCCCCCCCCCCCCCCCCCCCCCCCCCCCCCCCCCCCTCCCCCTGACACACACACACACACTCCCCACAAGACTTGTGTGGTTATATGACCTCACCTACTTGCACCCCCCCCCCCCCCTCTCCCACCCACCCACCCACCTGGATCTTGTTTTTCACGGGCTCTCTGGATTTGATGTGATGGATTGTATGCTTCACGTGCATCTTGTTGGGTGCTAGTCTTGTGTGCTTGTATCACCTCACCTCACCTTGCCCATCCCGCCCCCCCCATCTCTACCCCCCCCCCCCCCCCCCCCCCCCCCCACACACACACACACACACTCTCCCATCCACAACACACAATTTGCCCAACCCGCCTTACCCATCTCTACCCCATCCACCCCCCCCCACCACCACACACACACAAACAAACACACTCCCCCCTCCACTACACACCTGGATCTTTTTCTTAACCAGCTCCCTGGATGTGAAATATGCTTCACGTTCCCTTTGTGGGTTTTAGACTTGTGTGATTGTATGACCTCACCTCACCTCACCCATCCCACCCCACCCACCCTCCCCCCTCCACTACACTTACCACTCCCCCCACCCACCCCACCCCACCCCTCCCCTACTTCCTGTACCTTGTTCTTCATCTGCCCTCTCATTCCACCCAGCAAGCTGGCAGTCTTGTCATGGTTACATGCTGAGCTGACGGTGCCACATGTCTTGTATGCTTATCCAAACTCACCTCACCCCACCTCACTTTGCCCATGCCGATCCACCTCGCCCCACCTCACCTCACCCCACTCACCCCACCCCTCCCCCACTACCTGTATCTCATTCTTCATCTGCTCTCTCATCCCACCTTGCGACTTACCTCCCCCAGCTCCCTCCACCTTGAAACTCACCTCCTCCACATTCCCCCCACCCATTTTCACCCCACCCACTCCACACCCCCCCTACCTGTATCATCTTCTTCATCTGCCTTCTCATCCCACCCAGCAAGCTAGCAGCCTGGCCATGGTTACATACTGAGCTGATGGTGACACATGTCTTGTGTGCGTATCTGACCCCACCTCACCCCATCTCACTTTGCCCATGCCATCCCACCCATCTCTACCCCACCCACTCCACCCCTCCCCCACTACCTGTATCATCTTCTTCATCTGCTCTCTCATCCCACCCAGCAAGGTGGCAGCTTGGTCTTGCTTCCACACTGAGCTGATGGTGACACATATCTTGTGTGCGTATCTGACCTGACCTCACCCCATCCCACTCATCTCTACCCCACCCACCCCACCCCACCCCTTCCCCACTACCTGTATCTTGTTTTTCAACTGTTCTCTCATCCCACCCAGCAAGCTGACAGCCTGGTCATGGTTCCAGGCGGAGCTGATGGTGACACATGTCTTGTGTGCTTATGTTAACTCACCTCAACCCCCCTCACTTTGCCCATGCCATCCCAGCCATCTCTACCCCACCCACCCCAAACCTCCCCCACTACCTGTATCTTGTTTTTCATCTGCTCTCTCATCCCACCCAGCAAGCTAGCAGCTTGGTCATGGTTACAGGCGGAGCTGATGGTGACACATGTCTTTCCAGCATGCATGCTACTGTGTGGGTGCACGAAAGCAAGCTCTAGCAAGGTGTCGACCACGTTGCGTAGCTCATCATTTGTGCTCAGGTACTTAGTCGTCCACTTGTCGGAGTCGGGTTGGTGAGGCAGGGAGTAGGCAGGAGAGGCATTGGCTGATGGGCCTGCCTGTGTGGCCTGGAGGAAAACCTGTCGAATGGACTCTCGACCACTGTTTGCAACGCTTGCTTGCTGCATCCCTGCAGCAGAATGTTTAGGTAATGTTAGGTGTGTTGAGTTTAGGGCTGAGGTGGTGCATGCATGAATGCATGCAGCTAGGTAGGCAGGTAGATAGGCTTGCAGGCAGGTAGGTAGGCCTGGAGTAAAACCTGTTGAATTATCTCTTGACCACTGTTTGCTACGCTTGCTTGCTGCATCCCTTCAGTAGTGTGTGTAGGTAATGTTAGGTGTGTTGAGTCTAGGGCTGAGGTGGTGCATTCATGCATGCAGGTAGGTAGGTAGATAGGCTTGCAGGCAGGTAGGTAGGCCTGGAGTAAAACCTGTTGAATTGTCTCTTGACCACTGTTTGCTACGCTTGCTTGCTGCATCCCTGCAGTAGTGTGTGTAGGTAATGTTAGGTGTGTTGATTTTAGGGCTGAGGTGGTGCATGCATGAATGCATGCAACTAGGTAGGCAGGTAGATGGGCTTGCAGGCAGGTAGGTAGGCCTGGAGGAAAACCTGTCAAGTGGACTCTTGACTACTGTTTGCTACGCTTGCTTGCTGCATCCCTGCAGCAGTGTGTTTAGGTTCTGTTACGTGTGTTGAGTTTAGGGCTGAGGTGGTGCACTCACAAATGCAGGCAGGTAGGTAGGTAGGTAGGTAGGTAGGTAGGTAGGTAGGTAGGTAGGTAGGTAAGGTAGGTAGGTAGGTAGGTTACACAGGTAGGTAAGTAGGGTAAATAGGTAGGTAGGTAGGTAGGTAGGTGGTAGGTAGGTGGTAGGGGTAGGTAGGTAGGGGTAGGTAGGTGGTGGTAGGTAGATAGGTAGGTAGGTAGGTAGGTAGGTAGGAATGTAGGTAGGTGGAGGTAGAAGGTAGGGTAGGGCTGGTCTGGTGGGGGTACGGTTCGTTCTGTCTGTCGTCCGGTCGGTCGGTCGGTCGTTCGTGTCGGTCGGTCGGTCGGTCGGTCGGTCGGTCGGTCGGTCGGTCGGTCCGGTCGGTCGGTCGGTCGGTCGCTCGGTCTGTCGTCGGTCGGTGGTAGGTTAAGGTTATGTAGGTACTAGGTAGGCAGTAGATGGGTATGTAGGTATGGGTTAGGTAATAAGGGGGTATGGGTAGGTAGGTGGTGTAGGTCGGGTAGTGTGGGTAGGTAGGTGGTGTAGGTGGTATGTAGGTCGGTGGTGGGTAGGTAGGTAGGTTGGGTAGGTCTGTAGTAGGTATTAGGTGGTAAATAGGTATTAGGTAGGTAGGTAGTAGGAGGTATTTAGGTATGTATGTAGGTAGATGGGTTATTTCGGTATGTGTGGGTAGATAGTTGGGTAGGTAGGTAGGTAGGTAGTTGGGTAGGTATTCAGTTTGTAGGTTGGTTTTTACCGGTCGGTCGTAGGTAGGTAGGTAGGGTAGGTAGGTAGGGTAGGTAGGTAGGTAGGTAGGTAGGGTAGGGTAGGTAGGTAGGTAGGTAGGTAGGTAGGTAGGTAGGTAGGTAGATAGGTAGGTAGGTAGGTAGGTAGGTAGGTAGGTAGGTAGGTAGGTAGGTAGGTAGGTAGGAGGTAGGTAGTAGGTAGTAGGTGGGTAGGTAGGTAGGTAGGTAGGTAGGTAGGTGGGTAGGTAGGTAGGTGGTTAGGTAGGTGGTAGGTAGGTGGAGTAGGTAGGTAGGTAGGTAGGGTAGGTAGGTAGGTAGGTAGGTAGGTAGGTAGGTAGGTAGGTAGGTAGGTAGGTAGATGGGTAGGTAGGGAGTAGGGTAGGTAGGTGGTAGGTAGGTGGTAGGTAGGTGGGTAGGTAGGTGGTATGTAGGTATGTATGTCTGTATGTAGGTATGTATGTATGTAGTAGGTAGGTATGTATGGTATGTATGTGTAGGTCGGTAGGTAGGTAGGTAGCTAGGTAGGCAAGTAGGTAGGTAGATGGGTAGGTAGGTAGGTGGGTAGGTAGGTGGGTAGGTAGGTAGGTGGGTAGGTAGGTAGGTGGGTAGGTAGGTGGGTAGGTAGGTAGGTAGGTAGGTAGGTAGGTAGGTAGGTAGGTAGGTATATAGGTAGGTAGGTAGGTAGGTAGGTAGGTAGGTAGGTAGGTAGGGTAGGTAGGTAGGTAGGTAGGTAGGTAGGTAGGTAGGTAGCTAGCTAAGTAGGCAAGTAGGTAGGTAGGTATATAGGTAGGTAGGTAGGTAGGTAGGTAGGTAGGTAGATAGGTAGGTAGGTAGGTAGGTATATAGGTAGGTAGGTAGGTAGGTAGGTAGGTAGGTAGGTAGGTAGGTAGCTAGGTAGGCAAGTAGGTAGGTAGGTAGGTAGGTAGGTAGGTAGGTAGGTAGGTAGGTAGGTAGGTAGGTAGGTAGGTAGGTAGGTAGGTAGCTAGGTAGGCAAGTAGGTAGGTAGGTAGGTAGGTAGGTAGGTAGGTAGGTAGGTAGGTAGGTAGGTAGGCAAGTAGGATGGTAGGATGGCAGAAAGGAAGGTAGGCAGGTAGGTAGGATGGTAGGTATGTAAGTTGTTAGGTGTGTAGGTTGTTAGTAAGTTATTATTTAGTTAGGCTGGCAGACTGGTTGGTAGTTAGGTAGGTGGGAATGTAGGTATGCAGGTAGGGATGTGTGGTACTTTTCAAAACGGGCACAACCGGTTGATACTGTATAGTTGGCTTGTATTTTTGTGTGTAAGTACATTTTGCTACAGTGAGATACAAACAAATAACACTGATGCAGTACGGCGGTACTCAGCAGTACAGCGGCAGCCGGCAAAAGTGCCTGATTGAGCAGTGGAGTCGGGGGCTGCTTGGGTACATTAAAAATAACATCGATGCGGTAATCAGCATTACGGCGCCAAAACTGCTAGGTTGCATAGCCTTGGACAAAGTGACCAAATTCAGCTAGGTTGCAAAGCCTTGGGAAAAGTGACCAAAGTCGGCTTGCTCACAAAGTGACATAACAGTCCAAGAGTAGCCGAATTAGCTAGACAGACTTACACAACTTCAATCATACAAAAACAGTATATAGGGCACCAGGATTAACAGCGGATACAAATTGTATTTATAAAAAAAAAAAAAGATAAAAAGATAACAATAGATAAAAATACAAAAATGATAAAAAATGATAGAATACAAAAACAGTATATAGGGCACCGGGATAAAAATCAAATACAAATTGTGTTCAAAAAAAACAGTAGACAAAAAAGATAAATAGGGCACCAGTATAATGTAACCATCTCCATCATCATCATCATCATCATCAACATCATTATCCGCAGCATCATCATCACCACCATCATCATCATTGTCATCACCACCATCATTGCCATCATCATCACCACCAGCATCGTCATCACCACCATCATCATCATTGTCATCACCACCATCATAGCCATCATCATCACCACCACCACCATTGTCATCACCACCATCATCGTCATCACCACCATCATCATCGCCATAATCACCAACATCATCATCATCAACACCACCGCCACCATCCTTTTCCTCATCACCACCATAATCATCAACGTCATAATCACCAACATCATCAACATCGCCATCAACACCATCATCACCACTACCACCATCCTCCTCCTCATCACCACCACCACCATCATAAACATGACAACCCACCTGGTGCATAATTGTTACAGTGAATAAGACAGTGAGATCACAGAAAAAGAACAACCATGACAACGCACTTGGTGGTGGTGAAACTGGAATTGTGGGAGAGTAGGGGCGGTAGGAAGAGGGGCTGTTGACACGCCCTGAAGCCAAGCCACCTGCCGTGTTGCTACTGCCAGCAACCCTGTAACTACCCACGCTGTGGAAGGAGCCGCCTGTCAAGGTAGATGGGACTGTGAAGGTCCCCGAGAGGTCTGATTGAAGGGGTGGTACATTGGGTGGTGGGATGGTGGTGGTGCGGGGGCGACAGTAGGGGGAGGTGGGGGGGGGGGGGGGGGGGGGAGGGGGGGGGGGGGGAAAGGGGGTGGAGGGGGGGGGGGGGGGGGGGGGGAGGGGGGAGGGGAGGGGGCGGAAAGGGGGGGGGGGAGGGGGTGAGTGGGGGGATGGGGGGGGGGGTGGGGGGGGGGTGGGGGGAGGGAGGGGGGAATGGGGGGGGGGGGGGGGGGGAGAGGGGGGGTGGGCTGGGGGCGGAAAGGGAGGGGGGACAGGGGGGGGGGGAGGGGAGGTGAGGGTGGTGGGGGGGGGGGTGGGGGGGACGGGGGTAGGTGTAGAGGGGGGTGGGGGGTGGTGGGGGGGGGGGGAGGAGGGGGGGGAAGGAAGGGGGGTGGGATGGTGGGGGTGGGGGTGGGGTGTGTGGGGGGTGGTAGGGGTCACAGTGGGTGGTGGGATGGTGGGATGGTGGTGGGTGGTAGGTGGTACAGTGGTACAGTGGGATAGTGGGTGGTGGTTGTGGATAGAGTGGTGGTGGTGGATGTGTAGGGGGGGGGGAAGCTAAATCTTGTAGCTAACTCTTGTAGCTAACTCTTCCACATAATTGTAAGGTAGGTAGGTAGGTAGGTAGTTGGTTGTAATAATTGTAATTGGAAACTCAGTGCATAGGACACTTGTGTGTTAGTTAGGGGAAACTGGTGGTGGGGAGCCTACCCCCCTGATAGGACTTGGTGTGTAGCTAACACTTGTAGCTGACTCTTGTGGCTGACTCTTGTAGCTTACTTTACCACAGAAGTGTCTAGAAACAGAGTGCATAGGATACTTGTGTGTTTGTTAGGGGTACCTGGTGGTGGGAAGCCTACCCCTCTGACAGGACTTGGTGTGTAGCTGACTCTTGTAGCTGACTCTTATAGCTGACTTTATCACATAAGTGTCTAGAAACAGAGTGCATAGGACACTTGTGTGTTTGTTAGGGGTACCTGGTGGTGGGGAGCCTACCCCTCTGACAGGAATGGAGGGGTAGCTGATTCTTGTAGCTGAGTTCCTCATAACATCATTGGCGGTTGGAGGAGCCATGGATGTCTCTTGTGAGCGGATCCACGTCTCAAATGAATTCAGCTGCAGGACAGGGTTTAGGGTTTAGAGGTCTCTTGTGAGCGGATCCACGTCTCAAATGCATTCAGCTGCAGGATAGTGTTTAGGGTTTAGGGTTTAGAGGTCTCTTGTGAGCAGATGCATGTATCAAATGAATTTAGCTGCAGGATAGGGTTTAGGGTTTAGGGTTCAGGTTGTAGGGTTTAGAGGTCTCTTGAGAGCAGATGCATGTATCAAATGAATTTAACTGCAGGATAGGGTTTAGGGTTTAGGGGTCTCTTAAGAGATTCAATCGTAATATATAAATACACATACTTTGTATAATGCATGCATTTTTGAATTCATTCATTGATGCATTCACCTGGTTGTATGCATCTATGTATGTTACAGTCCAGGGGTAGCCTCTTTAGCGATTTACAATGGTCTAGTGGTAGACCAGGTCGCTAAAGAATGAAGAGTCAGGGGTTCGACTCCCCCTTCGGTCGCTCTTGGCGTTGCAGGTCGTCGTCAACCGCGATGGTAGCTTGTCCAGTTGAGGTAGGAGACCGCTCCCCACCCGCGTACGACCTTAACACCACGCCCCATCAGGCGTTATCATTACAGTCCAGGGGTGGCCAAAAAGTCTAAAAGGATTTGCCGAAGTGGGACAGGAAGGGCTATAAAGAAAAAGCATTGATGAACTGAACCCCAAACATTGTTTTCACCGTCGGGCGCCCTGAGTTTTTGCTACAGTGAAAATTTAATAATACAATTATAATTATATCATCCCACATGGGAACCAGGGATATTTTTTCCGCTATATATAGCGATAGCTAGTTTTCAACCCGTTTTGGAGAAATTATCGTCATAAAAAAGTAAAAAACAAAAGCCCCAAATGGCCCCCCAAATTTATAAAAAGCTATAAAAAGCACTAAAACGATGTCCCTGGAGGAGGCCTACAACCATAAAGCTAAAAAAAAAAAAACTTTCAGATTTGAAAAAAACCTCACTGATGGGTACCATCTCCTTTACTCACCAGGGTACTTCCATTGACCAAATTGGCCAGCGCTTCAGCGCACTTGAAAACAAAACAAAATGCGCTATGTAGTGCAAAAAGCGCAAAAATTGCTTGCTGCGCCCACAGAGGGTTGCAAAAAACTGCGCGAAACGCGCAGTGAGGCTCAAAAAGGAAGCGCGTCAGCGCGTGCTTGAAAGTACCCTGGTACTCACCTGAAAAAAGTAATGATAACGCCTGGTGGGGCCTGGTTTTAAGGAAGCCCCGTCTTCTGGCGGTAGAGAACGGGCTGCTACTTTACTACTTCACTTTAAAATCTACCATGGCAATTGACAGCGACCACAAACACTAAAGCCCACCAGTAGGGATTCGAACCCCTGTTTCAAGGAGCTCTACCATTGAGCCATTCATCAAAACGGGATCACTCACATGATAGAAGTGAACCTCGAGTGACAACAATCACCATCACCATTCACCACCTCCACACACCATTCACCACCAACACCTCTACACACCAGTCACACCAACAAATCCAACACATTCACCCCAACACCTCCACAAACCATCCCCACCAAACACCTCACACACCATTCACCACAAACACCCAACCCATTAACCACAAAAACACCTACACACACATTCACCACCAACCACTCCACCACCACCATTTCACACAACAACACCTCCCACACCAACATTAAACACCAACACCTCCACACACCATTCACCACCAACCACCTTCAACACACCCATTCACACAACACCTCACCACCATTCACCACCAACACCTCCACACACCATTCACCACCAACACCTCCACACACCATTCACCACCAACACCTCCACACACCATTCACCACCAACACCTCCACACACCATGCACCACCCACCACCACACTCTCGTGTATATTACTCGCCTGATAGAAGTGAACCTGGTGTGACAGCAAGCACCATCACCATCACCACCTCCACACACCATGCACCACCCACAACCACACTCTCGTGTATATTACTCGCCTGATAGAAGTGAACCTGGTGTGACAGCAAGCACCATCACCATCACCACCTCCACACACCATGCACCACCCACCACCACACTCTCGTGTAGAAACTCGCCTGATAGAAAAGGAACCTGGTGTGGAACAGCCCCCCAAGCACCTCACCTCACCACCAGTACCTCCACACACCATTGCCACACCCCACCACCACCCCCACCCTTCTCGTGTCTAGGACTCGCCTGCCTGATAGAAGTGAAACCTGGTGTGACAGCAAGCACCATCCCATCACCACCACCACATACACAAACCATGCACCACCCACCACCCACACTTCGTGTAGATTACTCGCCTGATAGAAGTGAAATGGATGTGGACAAAGCAAGCACCAGCACCAGCACCACCACCAACTCAAACACCAGGACCACCCACCACAACACTATCAGGATATTACTCGCCTGCTAAGAATTAGAAGTGAACTGGGTGTTGTGACAGCAAAGCACCATCACCATCACCACCACCACCTCCACACACCATGCACCACCCACCACCACACTCTCGTGTATATTACTCGCCTGATAGAAGTGAACCTGGTGTGACAGCAAGCACCATCACCATCACCACCACCACCTCCACACACCATGCACCACCCACCACCACACTCTCGTGTATATTACTCGCCTGATAGAAGTGAACCTGGTGTGGCAGCAAGCACCATCACCATCACCACCACCACCTCCACACACCATGCACCACACACCACACACCACCACACTCTCGTGTACATCACACACCTGCTAGAATTGAACCTCGTGTGACAGCTCTTGCTATCTCTCTGGTAAACTTACCATAGGGCCGATACTTGAAAGACAAATAAAAAGACAAATAAAAATACACGTGCCAAATAAATTCAGCTGCATTATCACCCTATATATCAAGTAGAGAGGAGAGAGATGAACAGCAGAAAGGAGAGAGGACACAGCAGAAAGTAGATAGTAACATCATAAATATATATACACATCCATAAGTATATATTAACATCATAAGTATAGAGTACACATATTTTCATAAGGTATATACACATCATAAGTATATATTACACATCATAAGTATATATTACACATCATAAGTATATATTACACATCATAAGTATATATTACACATCATAAGTATATATTACACATCATAAGTATATATTACACATCATAAGTATATATTACACATCATAAGTATATCATTCATGCATGCAATTCTGCATTGATTCATTGCTACACTCACCCCGACACTCATATGATTAAATCAAACCTCGTGTGCCGGGCTTTTGTTTCAAATTTGGAAGTGGTTAGTTTCTAGCCGTATAGGTTTGGGCCTCCTCCAGGGACAGCGTTTTAGTGCTTTTTATAGCTTTTTAGGGCCATTCAGGGCATAAGCAACTTTTATTATTACTTTTTTGTAGCGCTATTTTTGCAAAAACGGGGTCAAAACTAGCGATCCCCATATTTAGCCGTAAAAAAACCTGCTTGTGTAACAGCTCTTGCCGTTGCTCCAGTTAGGGTCCACATCTCCTTTCAGGTTTCAGGTTCCAGGTTGGCTCATGCTGTTCCAGGCTATGTTTATGCTATTCCAGGCTACCGCAAGGTGTTGTCGGGCTATTCTTAGGCTGCATTAGTCTATTCCAAGCTAGTTGATGCAATATGAATTCAGCTTTATCTTGTATCTGCATAATATATACAATTTATGAATTCAATAGCTACAATTTATGAATTCAGCTATATGAATTAAGCAGCTGCAATTGTACCCCATACATGCAAATTATATATAGTATACTTAATATACATATTATATGTAATTCATGCATGCATGTCTGCATTGATTCATTGCTACACTCACCCCGACACTCACCTGATTAAATTAAACCTCATGTGATAGCTCTTGTTGTTGCTCTGGTGAAGATCCACGTACCAAATAAATTCAGCTTCAATTTTACCCCATATGTAAATTATATATATTATGCATAATGTCTGCATAACATACATATTATGTATAATCCATGCATGCATTTCTGCATTGATTCATTGCTACAATCACCTGATAGAATCAGACCTTGCGTGACAGCAGTCACCATCACCATGCACCACCGCCCACCACCATGCACCACCCACCATGCACCACCACCCACAACCGACCACCATGCACCACCCACCATGCACCACCACCCACCACCATGCACCACCACCCACAACCGACCACCATACACCACCCACCATGCACCACCACCCACCACCATGCACCACCCACCACCATGCACCACCCACCATGCACCACTCCCTCCCCCCGACCACCATGCACCACCACAACATTGCACAACCACCCACCACCATGCACCACCACCCACAACCGACCACCATCCACCACACACCATGCACCACACCCACACAGCACCACCCCACCATTGCACACCACCACCCCACCATGCACCCCACCACCCCACAACCGAACACCAGGCACCAACCCACCATGCAACAACACCACACAAACGACCACATGCACCACCACCCATGCACCACCACCCCCACCACCATTCACCACCCACCATGACACCACCACCCACCAACGGACACCCATTGCACCACACCACCATGCACCAACCACCCAGCACCATGCCACCCACCATGCACCACCACCCAACCCCATGCACCACCCACCATTGCACCACCACCCACAACGAAACCAAAAAAACCCCATACACCAACCACCATGGCACCACCACCCACCACCATGCACACCACATGCACCCCACCCACAACCGACCACCAGCACAACCACCATGCAACCCACGAACTCCCGTGCACCCCCACCATCACCACCAACCAACCACGACCGACCACCTACCCACACACCATGCAACCACCACCACACCACATGCAACCACCATGCACCAACACTAATACAACCGACCACCATGCAGCACACCCACCATGCCCACCACACCACAGACCACCATGCCACCACTACCCACACGACACCCTGCACCACTAACCACACCAGTGCACCACCCACCATGCACCACCACCCACAACCGACCACCATGCACCACTACCCACCACCATGCACCACCCACCATGCACCACCACCCACAACCGACCACCATGCATCACCACCACCACAGTCTCCTGTATATCACTCACCTGATAGAATCGGACCTCGTGTGACAGCTCTTGCTATCTCTCTGGTGAAGATCCACATACCAAATAAATTCAGCATTACCCTATATATCAATTATATATCCTATACTTCATAATTATAATTCATGCATGCATTGCTGCATCGATTAATTGCTTCACTCACCCCAACACTCACCTGATTAAATAAAACCTCATGTGTTAGATATTGTATGCATAATATCTGCATAACATACATATTATGTATAATCCATGCATGCATTTCTGCATTGATTCATTGCTACACTTACTTGATAGAATCGGACCTCGTGTGACAGCTCTTGTCGTTGCTCTGGTGAGGAAGGTAGGAGACACCACCTGGGTTTAGGGTTTAGGGTTTAGGGTGGTTGTTGCTCTGGTGAGGTGGGTAGGGGACACTACCTTGGTTCAGGGTTCAGGATTTAGGGTGGTTGTTGCTCTGGTGAGGTGGGTAGGGGACACCACCTTGGTTCGGGGTTCAGGGTTTAGGGTTTAGGGTGGTTGTTGCTCTGGTGAGGTGGGTAGGGGACACCACCTTGGTTCAGGGTTCAGGATTTAGGGTGGTTGTTGCTCTGGTGAGGTGGGTAGGGGACACCACCTTGGTTCAGGGTTCAGGATTTAGGGTGGTTGTTGCTCTGGTGAGGTGGGTGGGGGACACCACCTTGGTTCGGGGTTCAGGGTTTAGGATTTAGGGTGGTTGTTGCTCTGGTGAGGTGGGTAGGGGACACTACCTTGGTTCGGGGTTCAGGGTTTAGGGTTTAGGGTGGTTGTTGCTCTGGTGAGGTGGGTAGGGGACACTACCTTGGTTCAGGGTTCAGGGTTTAGGGTTTATGGTGGTTGTTGCTCTGGTGAGGTGGGTAGGGGACACCACCTTGGTTCAGGGTTCAGGGTTTAGGGTTTAGGGTGGTTGTTGCTCTGGTGAGATGGGTAGGGGACACCACCTTGGTTCAGGAGTCAGGGTTTAGGGTTTAGGGTGGTTGTTGCTCTGGTGAGATGGGTAGGGGACACCACCTTGGTTCAGGGTTCAGGGTTTAGGGTTTAGGGTGGTTGTTGCTCTGGTGAGGTGGGTAGGGGACACACCCTTGGTTCGGGGTTCAGGGTTTAGGGTTTAGGGTGGTTGTTGCTCTGGTGAGGTGGGTAGGGGACACCACCTTGGTTCAGGGTTCAGGGTTTAGGGTTTAGGGTGGTTGTTGCTCTGGTGAGGTGGGTAGGGGACACCACCTTGGTTCAGGATTCAGGGTTCAGGTTTTAGGGTAGTTGTTGCTCTGGTGAGGTGGGTAGGGGACACCACCTGGGTTCAGGGTTTAGGGTAGTTGTTGCTCTGGTCAGGAAGGTAGGAGACACAACCTGGGTTCAGGGTTCAGGGTTTAGGGTTGTCGATGCTCTTGGTGCGGAAGGTAGGAGACACCACCTGGGTTTAGGGTTTAGGATTTAGGTTTCAGCATTTCTCCCACGACACACCACTTGAGGACGCTCACACAGAAAGCCTGTGCCCAAGCAATACAAATGGGTCCCACCACCACCACCACCACCACGACACACACACCTTCCGCCCCTCCCACACAACGCACACATGCACCACCTAAGCCACAGCTCTAGGCCACTTCCACTTTCCACTTTCCACTCGTACTCAGAAATCCTGTGAACAATCTAAGCCAAGCATTGCAAACGGGTCCCACCACCAACAACACCACCACCACGACACACATACCTTCTGCCCCTCTCACACAGCGCACACATGCACTACCTAAGCCAAGCTCTACAAAAGGATCCGATAACCACCACCACCACAACACACAGACACCTTCCGCCCCTCCCACACAGCGCGCACATGCACTTCCTAAGCCAGAGCTCTAGGTTGCACCGCTTTAACTTCCCACGCCCACAAAGACAAAGCTAAGCTAAGTTTAACGATTGGATCTCACCGTTCCCACCACCACCACCACCACCACGACACACAGACACCTTTCGCCCCTCCCACAAAGTCTATTGAGCCTAGGGCTAGCATGGGGAGACCCAACCTTTGAGGCAAAAATCCTCCATGTGAAAACAATCCACCAACTAAGCCACACATTCTGGACACACCACTTCCACTTCCCACGCTCACACAGACAGCAAATGAGCGGTCTAAGTATACAAAATGAATCCCACTACCACCACCACCACCACCACCACCACGACACACAGACATCTTCCGCCCCTTCCACAAAGTCTTTTAGCCTAGAGGTAGCATAGAGAGAGACACACCCTGTGAGGGAAAATTCCTCCATTTATAAAAAAAGGAAGCCAGCTTTAGGGCACGCCACTTCCACTTCCCACGCTCACAAAGACAGCACGGGAGCAACCGAAGCCAAATAATACAAATAGATCCCACCACCACCACCACACACGCACACCATCTGCCCCTCCTACAAAGTGCCCACCAGGGCACTACATGTCGCACGCTATAGCGCGCTAGCACGCAAGGTTTTGGAGCCTGACTGTGCGATTGAAACAATATTTTAAAACCCCTCTGGGCACTGCGCACATATTTTCGTTTTCAGTTGAGTCAAAAGCGCAACGCAAAAGGAGGCAGTTGCGCTTTTGAAGCAACCCAAAATGACCAAATGTGATACCCTGTGCAGAATACAATAATAAACCCTGTGCGATACCCACGGATTCCAGGGAGAGTGATATTGTTCGAACCCGGACCGATTCTAGGTATGCTCAGTTTTCTACACCGACAGTTTCAAGACGTGTCAAGGTCAAGTGCTCATCAAAGCTTGGCTCTCCACTCAGCTGTCCAGTCCTCACAGAGTTTTGAAGCAATCCAAAATGACCAAATACAGTACCCCAAGGCTTTGCATTTCCACTTAACATAGCGATCGCTAGTTTTGACCTCCGATTTAGCGAAATTATGTCCCTGGAGGAGGCCTAGAACCATAAAACTAGGAAAAACCCACTTTCAGAAGAATTGAAAAACAAATCACTGCGGTACCCAGGTGCCAACAAGGTTTTTTTAGTCTAGGGCTAGCATATGGAGACCCACCATTTTTAATAAATTAAAGTTTTTTTTGTTAATAATAAACTATGAGGCGAAATCCTCCATGGAAGGAAAAAACTCTAGGACATCCCCCCTGGGAACACTCAAAACTAGGGTTGGGAAGCAAACGTACATTTTTATTTGTATAAGCCGTATAAACATATAAACGTAGAAACGTATACATATAAACGTATAAAAACCTATATAAAAATTAGGCACTTCTTGAGAAAATATTTTTACATGGGTTTTAAGGTATTGCCGCGTAGCTAGTTTCATTGGCATCACATATCAACTCCCAGAAAAATAATCTGGCAAGTTTAGGCTGTCCGAATCCCAGAAAAGAAATCACGACCAGAAAGAGCGTCGATGGTGCCAATATAAGGGAGCCATTAAATGCCAGTTTGTCTGTTATATCAACGTATAAGTGTATACTAATATAAGTACATAACGGTATTGCAATATTGTCCATGTTCACATTGCACTAGGCTTGCACCATCAATCTTTCAAGCCCACGTAGGAGCACAGCTTGTGGAATGGAAGGCTAGGTGACACTCGGATATGTGTGCCATCCTGGCTATCTAGATCAACCTTTAGCCAAATGTGTATAAAATAATGCAAGTGAATGGCGAATTATATTGCATATCGTGATAGAGGAGGTCAAAAGCTTTCCAATGAGCTATCTAAATCAAAAATATAATAAAAACCAAGAAAGTGAAGTGCCGGGATGTGTGCTGTACTTCTCGAAGTACAGACTATACGTTTTTATACGGCGTATATAAGGTCGATTTGAGAAAAACTATACGGCGTATTTATACGCATAAACGTATATTATACGGTTATATGTCGGCCCAACCCTACTCAAAACCTATGATCACCTAAGCCAAATAATAGTAGTTAAAATCATCCTCCCCCCCCCCTCCCTACCTCCTGCCTCCCTCCCTCCATCGCTTCCCTCCCCCCCCCCCCCTCCCTCCTCCCTTCTCCCTCCCTCCCCCCTGCCTTCTTCCCTTCCCCCGCCCCCTCCTCGTCTTCCTTCTTTCCACCCTTCCCCCCCACCCCCTTCTGGTCTTCCTTCTTTCCTCCCATCTCCCCAACCCTTCCCATCCTGCCTCTTTCCTCCCGTACCACCCCTCCCCCTCCACTCCGCCTTCTGTCCTCCCTTCCCACCGCGCCCCCTTCCCGTTTCCTTCCTTTCCTCCCTTCCCCCGCCCCCTCCCTTCCTGCCGCCTTTCCTCCTCCCTTCCCCCCCCCACCGCCCCCTCCCCGTCTGACCTTCTTTCCACCTTCCCCCCCCCCCCCCGCCTGTCCTTCTTTTTCTCCACCCTTCCCCCCCCTCACCCCCCGCCCACGTCTGCCATTCTTTCCCTTCCTCCCTTCCCCCCCCCCGCCCGATCCCGCTTTCCCTTCTTTCCTCTCTTTCCCCCCACCACAATCCCCTCCTGCCTTCTTTCCTCACTTTCCTTCCCCCCCACCCCCTTCCCCCCTTGCTGACATCCCCCCCTTCCTCACTCCCACTGCTCCCTTTCCTCCCCCCCTCATTCCCTCCTTTCCTCCTCCCTCCCCCATTCCATCCATCCCTACCTTGTCCTCCTCAGATCCATCCTGCCTTCTTTCCACCCTTCCCTACTTGCAACCTCACCCCTTTCATATCGTTCATTCTTCACTTCAAATCCCCTCCCTTTCCCCCTTGCTTTTTTGTTTTTGGGGGGGTTTGCACTGCCGCCGCCCCCTCCCCCCTTTCCTCCCTTCCCTCCTTGCCGCCCTCCCCCCTTTCTTCCCTTCCCTCCTTAAAAACCTACCTTAATACCAACAACCACCGATTACCGCCCTCCCCCTTTCCTCCCTTCCCTCCTTTGCAGCGCCCTCCGCCCACTTTTTTCCTCCTTCCCCCTTAATATATACCGCCCTCCCCCTTTCCTCCCCCTCACTCCGTACCCAACCCCATAAAGACCCGGCCCTCCCCCCCTTTCTCCCTTCCCTCCTTACCACCCCACCACCGCC
The DNA here is from genome assembly GCA_013435795.1 of Chlamydomonas sp. ICE-L. Lineage (NCBI taxonomy): Eukaryota > Viridiplantae > Chlorophyta > Chlorophyceae > Chlamydomonadales > Chlamydomonadaceae > Chlamydomonas > Chlamydomonas sp. ICE-L. The sequence continues at coordinate 61,163 of JACBWV010000759.1, forward strand.
TGCCCCCCTTCCGCCCTTCCTTCCCTCCTTACCGCCCCCCAACCACCACCGCCCCGCCCCACCACCGCCCCGCCCCCCTTCCCTACCTTCCCTCCGTACCTAACCACCATACCCATACCGACCGCCCTCCCCCGTATCTTCCTTTTCCCTCATTACCCAATGACCTAAATTACTTAACATACCTAAACCTTAGACCAACCCCCGCCCTCCCCCCTTTCCCTTCCTACCTTTCCCTCCTTGCCCGCCCTACCCCCTTGCCTTTCCTCCCTTCCCCTCCTTACCTAACCCCAACCTAACCCCTAAACCAAACCCTGACATAACCGCCCCTCCCCCTCCTATCTGCCCGTCCCTCATTACCACCGCCCCACTCGCCCCCCATTTCCTCCCCGATTCCTCCTTGCTGCCGCCCTCCCCCCTTTCCTCCCTTCCCTCCTTGCCGCCCTCCCCCCTTTCCTCCCTTCCCTCCTTGCCGCCCTCCCCCCTTTCCTCCCTTCCCTCCTTGCCACCCGCTGCCGCCCTCCCCCTTTTTGCCTCCTCGCTCCCTTCCTCCTTGCCGCCTCCCCCCCTTTCCTCTCCCTTCCC
>JACBWV010000759.1:62055-94056 GCA_013435795.1 Chlamydomonas sp. ICE-L
CTCCTCTTTGCCTCTTCGCCCCACCTCCCCTCCCCCTTTCCTTTGCTTCCTCTCAACTAATCAACTCATCCTCCTCCTCTTCCCTCACCCATACCCTATCACCTCACTTGCCGCCCCCAACCCCAACCCCTCTCCCCCTTTTCCCTCCCTATCACTTCGTGCCACACGCCCTCCAAGAACTCCCCCACATTATCCTCGATTAACTTCCCTCTCCAGCCTCACTCCTTCCAACTCCCTCCCACTACCCTCCTTGGCCGCCACTCACCCTCTTCCTCCCCCACCCTTCATTTCCTCCCTTCCCACTCCCTATTGCCTCCACTCCCCCTTTCTTCCTTCCCCTCCTACCCCAACCACCATACCGCCAACTCCAACCACCCTTTTCCTCCCTTCCACTCCTCTGCCCGCCCTTCCCCTTTCCTTTTCCCTTCCTTCCTTGCCCGCCTCAAATAACACAGCCCGCCAGATCCTCGACAAAATAATTCTCCACACAAACACTCATACAAACTCTCACACCTCCTTCCACGAAGGTAAGTTCGCGATGACAGCTGAGGAAATATCTCTGCAGAGGAATCCCACCCTGCAGTAGGTTAAGCAGATTGTGGTTGTGGCACATCAAATGTAGACATGCCCATATCAGGGTCTCATTATATAGGCGTACTAATATTACCTTCTCCCACCATGCACATAGCCTCAAGGCACACTCCACACCCCCCCTACATCCCCCTGCACCAACATTCAAACCGTCACATTCACAGACAATAAGCCCGGCAACAACTCAACAATCAAACCTCCCACCACTCCCCCATGTCACAACCAGTCAAAATCACATTGCACACAATAATACCAGCGCCACCCTCCACAACCCTGCACTTCATACACGCACATCATTCCCATCACCATGCACTCTTCCCATTGCACCTCTCATTGCCACACACAGCCAAGCACAACATCCACGTCCAGTCCCATCCTTTGCTTCTCCCCATCCCCATGCACTTCATCAATCACATGCACAACTATCACAGCATCACTCAACACACCCATGCGCCCCTTCCATCGCACTCCATCCAATCACTGCAACACAGCCACAGCACACTCACACAATCCCATTCACTCATTCCAATAAACACAACCCAAATCCATGTCCACAAACCCATAGTGCTCCCCCATTCAACACGTTTTCCAACACACTGCCACTCCCACATGCCACTTTTCCACATGCTACTCCCACATGCCATACATGCCAACCCCAACTCACACAATTCCCATCGCATCCTATCGCTCATAAATCCATCCAGCAACCCCACTGCACACACCCAATGCACACTTCTCCCCATGCACACATTCAATCACATGAACACAGCCAAGCACACTCACACACCCATGCACTCCCCCATGCACACAGCCAACCACAATTACTCCCACATGAACTCCCCCATGCACACAGCCAACCACACTCACTCCCACATGCACTCCCACATGCAAACACCCAACCACATTCACACACCCATGCAACGCCAAATCATACAGCCAACCCCCCTGTGCTTCCACACCATCCCATTTCTCTCCTCATGCACGCAGCAATCCCCCACCTCACTACCCATGCCATTCCCTCTCATGTACACAAATGCAATCCCATGCCAATTCAGCATACACAAACAACCCTCCCCCTGTACACGCTTGAGACCACCCCCCACCACTACACATACAAAACACCCCCATACACCTAACCCCCCTCACCCCCCTAATCCCTTTTATAACCTCCCACCCCCCCACCACTCCACCACACAACCGCCTTCCCTTTCCCAATCATTCCCGTAAAATGGCATTCCTCCACCACCCGCCCCCCCCCCCCTTCACACACCCTCAGCACACAACTACCTCTATGGACCCCCTCCATACACCACACCAACCCCTCCCACCACCAACCCCACTTCTAAAGGACCCAACAAACCCGCATACCCAATTCCACCCAACCACACAACCAAAAACCCTCCACCGCCACGCTCAACCCCGTAAGCACCCCCCATACACACCCACACCCCCCAACCCCAACCCCCACCAACAAACCCCAAACCCAACACCCACCCCTTTACCCCCTCCCGAACCATGAAGAAACCAAAACCCTACAAACCCCGCAACTTTAACCCTTCCCCTTCCCACCTTCCTTGTTATTCAACGGGGTAGGCTCCGAGTTCCCCCCCTCCTCCTAAACCTACCAGAAACCATGAAGAAATGCAAATTCCCACTCTCCGTCCCAGTTCAAAGGGGGGGATGTTGTGTTTTCTGTTCTCTCCCCTCACTCCCTCCCCCCCCTCTTCCCCTTCCACTCTTCACCTCTCTTTCAACCCTTCCCGAATACCACAAATCCAAAACAGCACATTCCCTCTAATCCTTACACTGTTCTAGATGGTGCGGCGGGGGCGTGGCCCTTTTCACCGGGATCTGTTCACCCATGTTTCGAAGGGGGGGGACGCCTCACCCCACCCCTCCCCCATACCATGCCATGGGAGGACCGTGAATCGCCCTCACCGGGTAACCGGTGCTACGAATTACCCGACCGCTCTTTTGTGGGGGGGACTCTTTTGTGTATGGTTGGGGCCCCAAAAACTGCGATACCCCACCTCCTTAGCACAGCATACTTACGCAGGAGCTGCTCATGGTGCTTAACTTTCTAAAGACACGAGTAGGTCCATTTTACTTAATGTCGACGCCCTCTATGCGAAAACAACCTGCACCCAACCCGTCCCCCATGACATAGAAGGTGATTCGCAGCCTACCTGTCGATGAATATGACCCCTTGCGCATCCTTCACGCATGGAATTGTCCCTTTAACAATAAGCGACAAACGGGAGGTCTGCTCTTTCTGTAGCGTCGTCCGACTGGTCGTGAAAAACGCTCCCCCTACGTTGAAAGTCCAAAACCGTCGAAAGATGGGACATCTACCTTCTGGCCCGAACTCCCTCGGCCTGTGCTATTATCGTACTCATGATCTGAGAGTCCTCCAAATTCCGTAGCGAGCGAACTCAGATTCGACCCCGTTTCAAAACAAAAACCCCCCGGGAACAGTCGGGATGCTAGAATTCCAAGAATCAGTGAGCGTTTGGCTCGCACTTGGGCTCTTTTTCGTTTCTTCGTTCTGCCGGGGTTCGTCGGGTTTTACGGCCCAGCCGAGTTCATGCTGAATGGCTTTAATTCTGGTTGAAATCACAACCGTTGCGTAAATTCTAGTCTTGTTGAATACAGCAATAGTAGAAAAGGGTGACACAAGGAAGACCGGAAGGCATAGGAAGCGTTGGTACTGGGAGGAGGAGCCTGGTCGCTAAGGGTTGGGGTGGCGAGGTGAGTGTTTCGAGTGGTCGGATGGGTTTGGATGAGTTTTATGATATGCGGAAATTCTGTCGGGGTTGAAGGCGAAAAGGTTTGCTGTAAAACGGGTTCACAGCGCGCAAAATACATACATGTGTGTATTATTTCCCTGTTCCCATCACACTCACGCACATGCGAAACTTAACGGGTGCGTTTTGAAATGTTACGCCGGATGGCAGGGCCGAGCCTGAGGGGCCTTGGGCGGGGTATTTTTCTAGAGGGTCGGGATGCCAGTTAGCACCAATACTAACTCTTCACTTTACTGCATTTGCACGAGCGACGAGTCCTTACCCCCCCCCCACACACACACAGCCACCCCACACAACACAACCGCACAATCCACACAACACGCCACACATCACACAACCCACATCCCACATCAAAGCACCACACACTCACACAGGGCAACACACAACTCACCAAAAAACCAACCACCCACACACTCACCACACACTTCCACATTTCACCAACCCGTTATCTAAGGGGGGGTCGGGTGTCCTCAAATTCAAGTTCGCACCAGGACAAACGCAGGTTTTCCAGTCAACTTTAATAAAAAAAAACGTGTCCTTGTAGCAGAACTGACGGCTCTCGGCGCAATCTGAAATTGCAAAAATGAAATTGAAACGTGTTTACAAACAATCCGGTAAATACCGTTAACTCACGTACCGCGCTGAAGTTAAGGACTCCAACACCCCATTCGACGTAACGCCGGAGCTATAGCTCCAGTCACCAAGTAGGGCACGCACCCTTCAGTAAAAGAATCACCACTGATGCCTGACCGGCAGGCTCGTGGCCACTCATGCCGGTGGGCAACCCGCCTTAATACGCCCGCGGGTTTTTTCACTTCCCATTTCACCCCGGTTGGGATGCATCACCCAGCAAAAATTCAAGTCCTGGCAAAGCGACACAACTGATGGGGGCACGGTCTGTGTTCTAGTCCCCTGGTCATCGACCCGCGGGTGCCTTCTTCCCATAAAACGTCTGCACTGTAAAATACTCTGAAAGCTAGTGATGGTCGTGTGGGACACGTGGACTGTGCTCCGTCCAGTTTTAAGGGCACACGGTCTCTTAGTCCAAGATAACTGTACTGGTCATGGAAGTCAAAAAATAGGTTGGAGATAGTACAAAAAAGTCATGTTACCCAACTGTGCATAACTCTTCTTAGTGGAACTACGGTGTATCACAGAGCCGCATCTCACAAGGACCCATTTACTAATTCACTACGCTGGCCGCGTTTGTTAGTGATAAGCTTAGTCACTCAGGCCAGGTTGGCTTCAGAGCAGCTATCCAGCTAAGAACCGCATAGTTCTGTATATCAGCCATACAGGGTAGGAGACTCCAGTGTCAGGATTTGAGACGGCGAGGTCAGGTGTCTCTATTCTCTTCCAGTTCTCCTCTACAGTCTAATAGTGTGGGGCCGGAGCCAGTTACAGGGAGACGTTGTTGCACCCAGGACCGCACCCCCCTAGGTAGGTCCTCTTCCTTTGCCAAGCGATCCATTGATCATTCATGTCGGTAAACGATCCCAGGCACTCCGGTGAAATGGCCTTGTGGGATGAGCTTCGCACTGCACGTACGATCTAAGGTTACCCCCTCCTGCTTGATATAATAATTAAGACTGCCCTTTTGAATAAAAGGTCCTCGATGTGGCAGCCCCCAGGATGTGGCCCGCTCCGTCCTCTCATCACAGGTGGTCGGCTGTAATGGCAGGCATAGGTGAGTGGTCTCGTGGTGGTAGGGTATAGGACGTGCTGGCTAAAATTAAGGGAGTTCTCCTCCAGTCGGAACCCATAGTTTCGGAGTTCCCCCCTCCAGCGGGCTTTAAAGGATGTGGTGGAATTTATTTATGTTGGATTAGGGGTTGAGGTCGCGTAAAATGTTTGTTACTACTTGCCAGGAGGAAGTTGGTGGGGGAGTGTGTATCAGCCCAGCTGGTTGCATCAAATTCCCCTTTAAGAGGGTGTATAGGCCACAAAGGTGGCAGCTAGTGGGCAGGTTTACAGATGGTACATCACCTTGTGTAAAGGATATTAGGTGCTAGGAATAATGCGTGGGGGAATATCGATCTCCATGGGTGTTGCAGCTGAAGGAGCGTTGCAACACTGTGGGCAGCAGTCAGGACATTGGTGGGCCGATGGGAATATTCCCCAGTGTTACGTCAGTAAAATGTGGTGGAGGCAGGGTGCGCATGCTGCCTTGCGTGCCATAATGTCTGCCCTGACGTCATTTCCAAGGGATACCTTGGTTGTGGGAGCGGACTTTACAAAGAGTGGTGTGGGATGCTCATGCAGGATGGCGTTGAATAGGTGTTTTTGCATTGATTGCAGTAGTTCAAGTATGAATAGAACGGGTTAGTTTATGTGGTAGGGGTCCATTGAATCATTTTTTTAATAAGTTGAAGAGAGCCAAGGCTGGTCTGTATGGAGTGTAAGAGAGCTTGGCAAGGTTACTTGTTGCGAGGAAACTGAAGAGTCAGCTTTCAGTCCCATTAAATACCAGCGGGTTGGCCCAAACGTTACGTTTCCACGTTTCAAAACAGCATCTTTTTGAGAGGGTCCCCACTGGTTTGCCATGTGCATAGACATATTGGCCCAAGACAGTAGTGCTGAATGCTGATGCTGATTGCTCTACTTGCTTGAATGCACAACTATGGACTTGCTGCTTGCTTGCTGCTTCAAGTGATTTAAATGTATGTGGCGAATGCTGTAAATATATGTCTTGCTGGCGGCTAGGCTAGCGCGGCTTTGCTGAGGCTCGATCGCTGAGTCTTGAAATTTGACCAGATTATGCTCGATCGATGATGCTGATGCTGATGCTATGATGCGATGCTGCTGCTGATGCTGATGCTGATGCATGTAGCTGATGCTGATTGCTGATTCTGGATCTGATGGCTGATGCTGAGCTATGCTTGATGATGGCTGATGCTATGCTGAATAGCTGATGGCTGATGCTGAATGCTGAATGACTGATGCTGAGCTGACTGCTGATGACGCTATCGCTGATGCCTGATGGCCGATATGCTGATGGGCTGATGGCTGATGCTGATAGGCTTGATGAGCTGATGCCTGATCTGATGCTGATGCTGATCGTGGAATGCTGATGCTGATATGGCTGATGCTGATAGGGCTGATCGGCTGATGCGAAATGACTAGCTGATGTATGCTGACATGATTGCTGACATGATGCTGATGATGCTGATCGAAACGCTGATGATGCTGAGATAGCTGATGATACATGACTGCCGACATCAGATCTTGGAGATGATATGATGATGCCTGATGAGCTAGATGGTAAGCATGGCTGCTGCTGCTGCCTGCTGCTGATTATGATGATAATGATGAGTGATGATGATGATGATGAATATGATGAGATGATGATGATGAATGATGATGATGATGACAGTGGTGTTCCTGTGCCATCGGCTCCAAATGTGCCCCTCGGCTTGACGGTTCAAGGGGTCTTAACGATCATCGACAACGAAGAATAAAAGAAGAAAACCTAACAAACGCTCTAATTGGCCTGTTGGTCCTTGAAACGTAGATTTCGGCTAATGAAACGTACATATTGAGAAAAATACGTCTCGTGAGAGTTTGAGGTACCGGATGCTTACCATTCAAACGGAAGAAACAAGAAAAGAAGGAGACCCCCATCCCCATTGACACTTCGATGATGCACGTCTCCAAACACTTTGGGGCCGGTGAACCTCAAGCAAACACTGAACCTGGTCACCAACCCCCCCCCCCAGACTGACCTCCCCTCAATTAGTACCAGAATAATGGACACCCTCACAATACTTAAAACTTAAACTCGCCGTCTCATCCACTACCGGCCGTCGGGGATATCAAAAATCCGGACGGCCATCCGGGGAAATCGAAGTATACTGAGTATCCCGCCTCCACTTAGTAACATAAACCGTTTCTGGGAAGAAACCACATGACGACAAAGATAATTCTCCCCCCGCCCCCCCTATTCACTCACGCGCCCTATGAGTTTGACCTGTAAAAGCTGACTTCCCACACATACATGCCTAAGTTTGAAGGACTTTGAGACTCAGCTGCCAGGATTTCGGAGGGATTCCGGTTTCTTATCTTCTTTCCTCTTCATAAAGAATGCCAGGGCTTCAGATAATGGCGAATAGGCACATCTCCGTCAGTCAGCACGCCTTCCTCTGCAGCGCCAGTTCTCTCTTCGCGACTTCCCCTCGACTTCTCGCCAAAATACAACTTTTTGCACTCCTTCGAAAATCCCCTCCCAGTCCGAAGATGCGAGAATGTCTGTCCCCCTTCCAACTACCCAAGAAACATACGGTATGCACGACCCCAACAACTACAGTTAGTCCCACTCTCTATCATCTGTATGCAAATGTTCTCCGGGATAAATTGAAAGGAATAAATCGAATCAAAAAAACACAACATTAAATACAATTAAATTAAAATTAATTAAAATACATCGAATTAAGGATTCAATTCATTTCATTCGGGACGCGCCACCAGGCGCCCTTAATATGCAAATGTTCTCCGGGATCTGGTGATTGAGTGGTTCGTAAAGGATTACAAAATCCCTGACACACAATTTGGGTTCTACCCAGATCTCAATACCCTTAAACCTACGTATACCTTTAGACACCTTATTCAGGCTGCCAAACAAAGAAGACACAATCAATCAATCAATCAATCAAGCGTTTTACATATATGGGTGAAGAGTATGCAGTTAAGGATACACCACGCGCCATACTTTGGCTGTTACAGCCCTTTGCCCTATCTGTATATATGTATGCATGTTACAGTCCAGGGGTAGGCCAAATATGCTTGAAGGACTTGCCCAACCGTACTGCCATATCTCCTGGAAGGTATGGCTAGAAGGTGCTGCTCGTAGCTGAAAAGAAACGCTATGTTCAGGTGGGCATTTCTGCATGCTTTAGCTGGACTTATGCGTCGCCATGCAGCAAAAGAATGGTGACACGTCGCACAAAAAAACTCAGTAAGGACTGAACAGCTGAGTAGGGAGTCAAGCTATGATGAGCACTTGACCTTGACACGTCTTGAAACTGTCGGTGTAGAGAACTGAGCATACCTAGAATCGGTCCGGGTTCGAACAATATCACACTCCCTCGATTCCGTGGGTATCGCACAGGGTTTATTTTTGTATTCTGCACAGGGTATTACATTTGGTTATTTTAGGTTGCTTCAAAAGCGCAACTGCCTCCTTTTGGGTTGCACTTTTAACTCAGCTGAAGACAAAAACCAGTATTGTATTCTGCAGGCGGTAAGACGCCAGATTGCAGGCATATATAACCTTGTTACAATTCTCCTTATTCGAGCATATCTACCACCCCACTGGTTTCCGTGGGTATCGCACAGGGGTGAGTATTGTATTCTGTGTACGGTAAGTCACCAGATTGCAGGCATGTATAACCTTGTAAAACATTATCTTATTCGAGCATATCCACCACACCCACTGGTTTCCATGGGTAACGCACAGGGGTGAGTATTGCATTCTGTGGACGGTAAGACGCCAGATTGCAGGCATATATGATATGTACCCTTGTAAGAATTCTTCTTATTCGAGCATATCTACCACACCCCACTGGTTTCCGTAGGTATCGCACAGGGGTGAGTATTGTATTCTGTGGACGGTAAGTTACCAGATTGCAGGCATGTATAACGTTGTAAAACATCTTATTCAAGCATATCTACCGCACACCCTGGTTTCCGTGGGTATTGCACAGGGGTGAGTATTGTATTATGTGGACGGTAAGACACCAGATTGCAGGCATGTATGACCTTGTAACAATCCTTTATCTTCAAGCACTACTTGTTGTCCTTGAGATGGCGGAAGTACAATCTGTACTGCAAAAGTAGTGAACGCAGCCACAGGTGGCTTCGCCACTGTGCTGCAAGCGGTACTGAGCCTAGCAGGGACTCAGACCTGTGGGCACTTTGCCAATCGTGATAAGAAATATAAGTCGTACTATAGCACTCCTCAGCGACTGGGAAATCCTCTGAATCTGTTTGAATCTTGAGGAGTTGAAGGGTTTTAGGGGAGTGGGGTTAGGGGAGTGAGGGGTCTGGGGGAGTTTGGGTTAGGAGAGTGAGGGGTAGGTAGAGGGGAGAGCGGGTTAGGGGAGTGTGGTAAGGGAAGTAAGGGGTTGAAGGGTTAACCATCCGACCGTCTGACTGAGGCAAGGCCTGGCACGTCAGTCAACGGTCTCGTAACTAACTCGCTTCTGTTGCCACTTGTCGAACACTCTTCGCCATTTTTAGTATCGCTTGCAACGCTGCATAAGACTTGTTTCTTCTTTACTTGGTCTGATTGGTTTGTATGCTTGGTTTGTATGCTTGGTTTGTATGCTTGGTTTAAATGCTTGGTTTGTATGCTTGGTTTGTATGCTTGGTTTGTATGCTTGGTTTGTATGCTTGGTTTGTATGCTAGGTTTGTATGCTTGGTTTGTATGCTTGGTGTGTATGCTTGGTGTGTATGCTTGGTGTGTATGCTTGGTTTGTATGCTTGGTTTGTATGCTTGGTTTGTATACTTGGTTTGTATGCTTGGGTTGTATGTGTGCTTGGTTTGTATGCTTGGTTTGTATGTGTGCTTGGTTTGTATGCTTGGTTTGTATGCTTGGTTTGTATGCTTGGTTTATATGCTTGGTTTGTGTATGCTTGAAGTTTGTAAGGTCTTTGGTTTAGTAGTGCTTGGGTTGTAGTGTGCTTGGTTGTAATAGCTTGGGTGTTGTAATGCTTGGTTTGTATGCTTGGTTTGTATGCTTGGTTTGTATGTGTGCTTGGTTTGTATGCTTGGGTTGTATGCTTGGTTTGTTTGTATGTGTGCTTGGTTTGTATGCTTGGTTTGTATGTGTGCTTGGTTTGTATGTGTGATTGGTTTGTATGTGTGCTTGGTTTGTTTGTATGTGTGCTTGGTTTGTATGCTTGGTTTGTTTGTATGTGTGCTGGGTTTGTATGCTTGGTTTGTATGTGTGCTTGGTTTGTATGCTTGGTTTGTATGTGTGCTTGGTTTGTATGCTTGGTTTGTATGTGTGCTTGGTTTGTATGTGTGCTTGGTTTGTATGTGTGCTTGGTTTGTTTGTATGTGTTCATGGTTCGTATGCTTGGTTTGTATGTGTGCTTGGTTTGTATGCTTGGTTTGTATGTGTGCTTGGTTTGTATGCTTGGTTTGTACGCTTGGTTTGTATGTATGTGTGATTGGTTTGTATGCTTGGTTTGTAAGCTTGGTTTGTTTGTATGCTTGGTTTGTATGCTTGGTTTGTTTGTATGCTTGGTTTGTATGCTTGGTTTGTTTGTATGCTTGGTTCGTATGCTTGGTTTGTATGCTTGGTTTGTATGCTTGGTTTGTTTGTATGCTTGGTTTGTATGCTTGGTTTGTATGCTTGGTTTGTATGCTTGGTGTGTATGCTTGGTTTGTATGCTTGGTTTGTATGCTTGGTTTGTATGCTTGGTTTGTATGTTGGTGTATATGCTTGGTTTGTATGTTAGTTTATATGCTTGGTTTGTATGCTTGGTTTGTATGCTTGGTTTGTATGCTTGGGTTGTATGTGTGCTTGGTTTATATGCTTGGTTTGTATGCTTGGTTTATATGCTTGGTTTGTATGCTTGGTTTGTATGCTTGGTTTGTATGCTTGGGTTGTATGCTTGGGTTGTATGCTTGGGTTGTATGTGTGCTTGGTTTAAATGCTTGGTTTGTATGCTTGGTTTATATGCTTGGTTTGTATGCTTGGTTTGTATGCTTGTTTTTTATGCTTGGGTTGTATGCTTGGGTTGTATGCTTGGGTTGTATGTGTGCTTTGTTTATATGCTTGGTTTGTATGCTTGGTGTGTATGCTTGGTTTGTATGCTTGGTTTGTATGCTTGGTTTGTATGTGTGATTGGTTTGTATGCTTGGTTTGTATGCTTGGTTTGTATGCTTGGGTTGTATGCTTGGTTTGCATGCTTGGGTTGTATGTGTGCTTGGTTTATATGCTTGGTTTGTATGCTTGGTTTATATGCTTGGTTTGTTTGTATGCTTGGTTTGTATGCTTGGTTTGTATGCTTGGTTTACACATACAAACCAAGCACACATACAAACCTAAACAGGATCCTTATTCCAATTTTGGTTGATTTTGGTTATTTTTAGTCAATTTCAGTAAAAAAAAAAAATGTTTTAGGTTTCTAATTCCGGCAATTTGGCAAAAAATGGGATCTCGTATTCCGATCGGAATATATTACGGAAACAAATATCCCTGTGATCTGACTCACTGTTTTTTTTAAAGAGGCCTAAAACCGTAAAGCTAGAAAAAACCCACTTTCAGATTTGAAAAAAAAATGGTTCAGCGTCGAATGAGGCCTTTGGCCCATCTTTCCTCCTTTTGAGTTCCTTTAGTTGCCCTTGCCACCCATCCACCCACCCTTTGACCCACCCACCCATCCAACCAACCCTTCCATCCACGCACCCTTCCATCCCCTTCCCACCACCCTCCACCCACACCCTTTGACCCACCCACCCATCCAACCAACCCTTCCATCCACCTACCCTTCCACCTGTCCAACCACCCTTCCACCCACCCTTTGACCCACCCACCCATCCAACCAACCCTTCCATCCACCCACCCTTCCACCTGTCCCCAACACCCTTTGACCCACCCTTCCATCCCCCACGCCTTCCCCCTGTCACCACCACCCTTCACCCACCTTGACCCACCCCACCCAATCCAACCAACCCTTCCATCCACCACCCTTCCACCTGTCCAACCACCCTTCCACCCACCCTTTGACCCACCCACCCATCCAACCAACCCTTCCATCCACCCACCCTTCCACGTCCAACCAGCCCTTCCCACCCCACCCTTTGACCCACCCCCCATCAAATCAACCCTTTCCATCCACCCACCCTTCCCCTGTCCACCCACCCTTCCATCCACCCACCCTTTGGACCCACCCCCCATCCAACCAACTTCCATCCACCCACCCTTCCCACCTGTCCACCAACCTTCCACCACCCTTACCCACCCACCCATCCCACCAACCCTTCCATCCAACCACCTTTGACCCACCCATCCTTCCACCTGTCCACCACCCTTCCACCCATCCAACCGACCCAACCCCTTCCATCCACCACCCACCCTTTGACCCACCCCCCCTTCCACCTCTGTCCACCCACCCTCCACCCTCCAACCAACCCTTCCATCCCCCCCCCTTGACCCCACCCACCCTTCCACCTGTCCAACCCACCCTTCCACCCTCCAACATAAACCCACCCATCAACCAACCCACACCCAGCCAGACGCAGAGCGTCCTCACCCATATCATCTTTAATGTTTTGGACGGCTTTACCAGATTCAAGGTATGCACCATCTTCACAATCGTCTAAAGGGGTGCTAGATTGAGGAAATGCCTCCAACCCTCTCTTCGCAAGGTTGTCGAGCTGCAAAGGTTGGTAGCAGGGATGTTTTTTTCAAATCTGAAAGCGTTTTTTTAAAAATCTGTTTTTTTTAAATCAGTTTTTTTTTAAATCTGTTTTATTAAAATCTGAAAGCAGTTTTTCTAGCTTTTCTAGTTTTTCTAGCTTTTCCAGTTTTTTCTAGCTTTTCTAGTTCATATGGTTTTAGACCTCCTCCAGTGTGTTTATACCTTTTATAGCTTCTAAAGCTTTTACGGCATTTAGGGCATTTCTTTTTTATAGGGGCAACTTGGGCCAAAAGAGGGTCAAAAGAAACTGCCTAGAAGCTGCTGCTCGTTGTAGAAAAGAAAAGCTATGACTTGCCCCACCCAAACTCCAGCCTAACCCCCAAGTTCAACCACCCCACCCGACTCCCCCAAGTTCAACCACCCCACCCGACACCCCCAAGTTCAACCACCCCACCCGACACCCCCAAGTTCAACCACCCCACCCGACACCCCCAAGTTCAACCACCCCACCCGACACCCCCAAGTTCAACCACCCCACCGACACCCCCAAGTGCAAACCACCCACCCGGACTCCTCAAGTTCACACCCCACCCGACACCCCCAAGGTCAACCACACCAACGACTCCCCCAGTCAACCACCCACCCGACAACCCCAGGTCAACAAACCACCGACTCCCACAAGATTCAACCACCCCACCAGACACCCCCCAAGTCAACCGCTAACCGACCATCCCCAAGTTTAAACCACCCCACCCGACACTCCCAACCCCCGTTAAACCCCACCCCACCCGACACCCCCAAGTTCAACCCCACCCCAACCGACACACCAAGTTCAACCACCCACCGACACCACCAAGTTTTATACACACACACAGACACCCCAAGTTCAACCCCCACCGACCCCCAAAGTTCCACCCCCACCCGACCACCCCCAAGTGCAACCACCCACCGACATCCCCAACGTTCCAACCACCCCACCCGCACCCCAGTTCAACCCACCCCACCCGACACCCCAAAGTTCAACAACCCCACCCGACACCCCCAAGTTCAACCACCCCACCCGACACCCCCAAGTTATACCACCCCACCCGACACCCCCAAGTCCAAACGCCCAACACGAAATCCCCAAGTCAACCCACCACAACCCGACATCCCAGTTCAACCACCCCACCCGACACCCCCAAGTTCAACCACCCCACCCGACACCCCAAGTTCAACCACCCCACCGACACCCCCAAGTTCAACACCCACCGGACCTCCCAAGTTCAACCACCCACCGACACCCCAAGTTCAGCCACCCCACTGACACACCCACGTTCAACCACCCCACCGACACCCCCAAGTTCAACCACCCCACTGACCACACCAAGTACAACCACCCCACCCTGACACCCCATCCCCAATTCAACCACCCACCCGACACCCCCAAGTTCAAACCACCTACCGACACCCAAAGTTACGGGTCTAAGAGACTTAATTTTGTTGTGTTTAAAATTGACAAAAATTGACTAAAATCGTCTAAAATTGTAGTAAGGATACTGTCCTGGGAGGAGGCACACATAAAAACGTTATAAGTTTTTAGGGTTAGGCCGGGATGGTATAGTGGCTTCACACTATTAGCGCTTACTACCGCTACTAGAGCTAAAATAAATCCCGGAAAATTAGCGCTAGGTCAAGGTGAAGAGAAGAGAAATAGGACGTCGTCGTGGCTGTTCGGAGTGGCTGGAAACGCAACGCGACGGTCACACAGAATGAGGGTACGTGCACCAGGTCCCCCAGGCTCAGCCAGGCTGGCAGGAACAGTGCGCCGACAGTGACACGTGGCAGTACAGGTGATCTCGTGTCCTCTGCGAGTGTCATAGTATAAGCCCCTGAACTAATCGTTCATTAATTTTCGCATTGCGTCGTTCAGCAATTCTCATTCGCGAATGGCAACCGCAACCGTTTACAGTCCGCCCAAGTCTTGGTTCGTGAAAAACGGCAAATAGACGTTCATGAGTGCGCAGCTGACGCCAAACCAGCTTTTTTCACGGCTGAATAGCGTGAAGGGAAAATGGAAGAAGATATTGCGACCTGAGATGCAAGGTTCTAAAGATGGGCTTGACACGGATGGGGTCGCGGAGCAGTGTGTCGTCTCTTGCACGAAGTGCACTCGGGTATTCAGCCCTGCCAACCCCATGGCGTCCTTCAATACGCATTCCGACGCGACCAAAATTCCGACACGACAAAAAAATCGTTCTACAAGGGGCTTCAGGCTGAGGACAAGAAGAAGGCACTTGCAGCACTGAATGAGCTGCTGCATGTTGAAAGTGATGATGAGGATTTGGTGGGGGTGGAAAAGGTGGCATTGAGGAGTAGCCCACGCATTGCCAAGCAGCGCAGTCAATGCCACCACAAGCAGGGGGGCAGGGGTGGGGTGAGTGGGGTGGGGGGGGCACGCGCAGTAATGAGGTTCTTCATCATGAACTCATGATGTGTAGATCATATAAAATTGCCAAAAAGGTTGGCATGATGCATGGCAACACTCTCCTTGACACAAGGAACTTTTTCTGGGTTCTTTTGGCTAAGTTTTGCTACATTTGGCTTAATTAGTTGTGCACTATTAGGGCTAACTTATCTATTAGCCCTATTAGGGCTAATTATGTCCACCGGTAGCCCTCTAGGCCAAAGCCTATAAGTTTTGCTCTTTCAGATTTGAAAAAATTATTACTGATCAGTACCATGAGGTGACGGCAGGGATTTGTTTCCCGCTATACATAGCGATTGCTAGTTTTGACCCCGTTTTGAGAAAAAAGATCGCTATAAAAAAAATAAGAGTTAAAAAACTTTTTGTTTTGGCCCTAAATGGCCCTTAAAAGTTAAAAAACGTTTTGTTTGTTTTGGCCCTAAATGGCCCTTAAAAGTTAAAACTTTTTGTTTGTTTTGGCCCTAAATGGCCCTTAAAAGTTAAAAAACTTTTTGTTTGTTTTGGCCCTAAATGGCCCTTGAAAGTTAAAAAACTTTTTGTTTGTTTTGGCCCTAAATAGCCCTTAAAAGCTAAAAAGCTAAAAAGCTAAAAAAAGCTACGAAAGGCTATAGAAAGCACTACAATGCTTTCCCGATAGGAGGCCTGAAACCCTAAAGCTAGGAAAAACAAACTTTCAGATTTGAAAAAAAAACGGAGTGACGGGAGTTTTCCCCAACTCTCAATTCCCACAACTCATATCAGGGAGCCTCACCAACAACACCAACACTTGCCTTAAAAAGTATATTAAAAAGTATATTAAAAAGTATATAAAACTCGGAACCTGCTCGTAAAAAAGACTCACCTCACTTATGCCGTCTGACTCATCATCTGAATCATCATTTGCAACATTTGACATTGTTGACTGTCCTTTGGCGATTGGGCTTGGGTGACTGGACTTTTGAGACTGAAGAATTGACACTGCACAGACATGTACAATCAGGGTTTAGGGTTTAGGGTTTAGGGTCATCCCCTTAGGTGACTGGACTTTTGAGACTGGAGAATGGACACGGCACAGACAACATGTACAATCAAGGTTGAAGGTTTAGGGTTTAGGGTCATCCCCTCAGGTGACTGGACTTTGGCGACTGGAAATTGAAGACTGCACAGAAAACATGTACAATCCCTTGCCCTTTTTATAATGATGTATGTATGTTACAGTCCAGGGGTAGGCCAAATAGGCTAAAGGGACTTGCCCAACCATATAGGAAGGGCTTAAAAAGAAAAAGCACTAATGAACTGAGCCCCAAACAATCGTTTAACCGACGGGGGCCCCGAGTTCGTGCTACAGTGATAATTAATTCTACAATATTATTAAATAATATTCGCTTCCGCTACCAGAAGCTGTTTACAGATATTTATAGGCATGTCCATGAGGATAACCGACTTAACCGTATGGAATGTGGAATTCTGCGATTCCACATTCAGAACCTTCATGAATGGAAATGGCACTAAGACTTTTTGGAGCAACCTAGCCGACTATCTTTCTACTTGTAGAAGAGCAAGACGGGAAGCCCTGGACCGCTGAGTGGCACAGTCATTTATTCTCCTTTTTTCTCGTGACTTCTCATTTGTTAGCTTCTTACCTCTGCCACTGTTAGTGGTTGAGATCTGGGTCCTGCTCTAGGGGGTTTAATACCTACGCCACCAAAACGGTGGTTGGGAGTTTGGTTTGTTAGTCCTCAACATACCCCTGACGTAATGGTTTTTTTGCTTTGATGGGTGCTTTTCTTTTTGTTTAAAGCCAGAGGTCTCATTACACCCTCGCGGGTCAAGAGACTTTAACATGTTAATGTAATGTGACGTCTTGAGGTGATGTTCTTTTGTTTTTAAAGCCCGGAGTCCATGTACACCCTCGCCGAGCCGTTGTAAAGATAGGACTTTAACCAGAAATGTAATGTAATGTGAGTACGTAATTGTAAGGTGATGTAGTAATCAGGTTTAGAGTTTAGGGCATCCCTTAGATGACTGGACTTATGCGACTGCAGATGGACCACTGCACATACAACAGGTACAATCCGGGTTTAAGGTAGGGGTCATGGTCATCCTTAGGTGAATGGACTTATTAGGCGACCTGCCAGATGGACCACTGCACATCAAAGTACAATCATGGGTTAAGGGTTTTGGGTCTCCCCTTTAGGTGACTGGACTATGCGACAGCAGTTGGACACTGCATACAACATGTACAATAGGTTTAGGGTCATACATTAGGTGAATGGCCCTTATGGCTGCAGGATTGGACACTGCACAGACAAACGTACAATCAGGGTCAGAGTTTTGGGTCATACCTAGGTTGAGGGGACTATGCGGACGCATTGGACACTGCACATACAACATGTACAATCAGGGTTCAGAGTTTTGGGTCATCCCCTTAGGTGACTGGACTTATGCGACTGCAGATTGGACACTGCACATACAACATGTACAATCAGGGTTCAGAGTTTTGGGTCATCCCCTTAGGTGACTGGACTTATGCGACTGCAGATTGGACACTGCACATACAACATGTAAAATCAGGGTTCAGGGTTTAGGGTCATCCCCTTAGGTGACTGGACTTATGCGACTGCAGATTGGACACTGCACATACAACATGTACAATCAGGGTTCAGGGTTTAGGGTCATCCCCTTAGGTGACTGGACTTTTGCAACTGCAGATTGGACACTGCACAGACATGTACAATCAGGGTTCAGGGTTTAGGGTCATCCAATTAGGTGACTGGACTTATGCGACTGCAGGTTGGACCCTGCACATACAACATGTACAATCAGGGTTTAGGGTTTAGGTTCATCCCCAGATGTACTTGCATTTACTGAAGGTCTGGACTCCTCTTTGGAGACTGCACAGACGACATGTACGATCAGGGTTTAGGGTTTAGGGTTTAGGGTCATCCCCTGATGTACTTGCATTTACTGAAGGTCTGGACTCCTCTCTGGAGACTGCACAAACAACATGTACGATCAGGGTTTACGATCAGGGTTTAGGGTTTAGGGTCATCCCCTGATGTACTTGCATTTACTGAAGGTCTGGACTCCTCTTTGGAGACTGCACAGACAACTTGTGTTTTTGATTTTTTTGGCGGACCCCCTTCTTCAAGGGGACGGGAGCCCCCATGTTTACCCATTTGTCCGTTTGTGCGTCCCACCAAAAAATTGAAGCCTGACATGTCATCCAACGGTCGTGTAATTAACTCGCTTCGGTCAGCTCCATTGTTGCCACCTTTCGCTCCGTTGCCAACACACTCCGCCAATTTTCCGCGTCGCTTGCGACGCTGCATAGGACTTGTCAACACATGGACATGTGTGTGTGGACTAGGGGGTAGCCCGTGTGGCCGTTGGCCGCCCCCCACCAATCCCACCCAGGACCTGGGTTCTGGCCCGTGTCACAGAATGGGTTACGTCCTTGTATATACCCCCATAACCCACTCGCATCCCTCATCTCCCCTTTAGTTTGGCATACACACAGTCAAGATATATTCCCCAACGCATGCCTTCCCTTCCCCTCCCTTATTATATTCCCCCCCCCCCCCCCTCAACACACACTCTCTTTCTCCCCTCTGCACCCCCTACCTCACACACCACCCAGCCATGCCCACCCTGCTTCACTCGACACTCCCCTCCCTCTCCCCCCGCACATAGATGCACATAATACAGTATATTATGTGGCGCATCACTGGCCCTATGCTATACTGTGTCACCCACCAGTTGCCCTACACATGGGCTTACGGCGAACTGGGACACTGTCAAGATGCATGGGAGAAGTCGCCACATGCTATATTTAGCAGTAAGCTGCTACCCCCCCCCCCCCCCCTTCCCCCCACCGCGAGCCATAGTCTACTACTGTGTCAACACCAGTTGCCTACGCCCCCATGGGCGTACGGCAAACGGGGATATGTCAAGAGCATGGGTGAGTCGTACACAGGCTGTAGCGAGTTAAGCTGCTACCCCCCCCCCCCCACCCCCACCACCTTGCGAGCCCTATTGCTATATTGTGTCAACCCCAAGGGACCTAACGCATGGGCTTAAGGCGAATTGGGAACACTGTCAAGATGCAGCGGTGAAGTAGTCCACAGGATTTTTAGCGGGTAGCTGCTACCCCCCCCCCCCCCCCCCCACCCCCACCTCGAGCCCTATGCTATACTGGGTCACCACCAGTTGCATTAACGCATGGGGTTACGCGCGACGGGGGACACTGTCAAGATGCATGTGTTGGAGTCGTCCAACATGCTTTAGCGGCAAGATGTCTACCCCCACCCCCCCCACCCCCCACCCCCCTTCGAGCCCTATGCTATACTGTGTCAACCACCAGTTGACCTACGCATGGGCTTACGGCGAATTGGGGACACTGTCAAGATGCATGGGTGAAGTCGTCCACATGCTTTAGCGATAAGCTGCTACCCCCCCCCCCCCCCCCACCCCCCTTCGAGGCCCTATGCTATACTGTGTCACCCACCAGTTGCCCTACGCATGGGCTTACGGCGAACTGGGACACTGTCAAGATGCATGGGTGAAGTCGTCCACATGCTTTTAGCGGTAAGCTGCTACCCCCCCCCCCCCCCCCCCCCCCCCCCCCTTCGAGACCTATGCTATACTGTGTCACCCACCAGTTGCCCTACGCATGGGCTTACGGCGAATTGGGACACTGTCAAGATGCATGGGGGAAGTCGTCCACATGCTTTTAGCGGTAAGCTGCTCCCCGTTTTTTTTGTTGTTGCCCTAAATGGCCCTAAAAAGCTACAAAAAGCTATAGAAAGCACTAAACTGCTGTCCCTGGAGGAGGCCTTAGACCATGAAGCTAGGAAAACCCCACTTTCAGATTTGAAAAAACAAACTGAAAGTGGTGTGTGAACGAGGTGGCGTGTAAACGATGTGGTGTGTGAATGATGAGGTGTGTGAATGAGGTGGTGTGTGAATAAGGTGATGTGTGAATGAGGTGGTGTGTGAATGAGGTGGTGTGTGAATGAGGTAGTTTGTGAATGAGGTAGTGTGTGAATGAGGTGGTGTGTGAATGAGGTGGTGTGTGAATGAGGTGGTGTGTAAATGAGGTGGTGTGTGAATGAGGTAGTGTGTGAATGAGGTAGTGTGTGAATGAGGTAGTGTGTGAATGAGGTAGTGTGTGAATGAGGTAGTGTGTGAGTGAGGTGGTGTGTGAATGAGGTAGTGTGTGAATGAGGTAGTGTGTGAGTGAGGTGGTGTGTGAATGAGGTAGTGTGTGAATGAGGTGGTGTGTGAATGAGGTAGTGTGTGAGTGAGGTGGTGTGTGATTGAGGTGGTGTATGAACAAGGTGGTGTGTGAAGGATCTGATGTGTGAATAATGTGGTGTGTGAATGATGTGGTGTGAACAAGGTGGTGTGTGAATGAGGTAGTGTGTGAATGAGGTAGTGTGTGAGTGAGGTGGTGTGTGATTGATGTGGTGTGTGAACAAGGTGGTGTGTGAATGATCTGATGTGTGAATGATGTGGTGTGTGAATGATGTGGTGCGAACAAGGTGGTGTGTGAATGAGGTAGTGTGTGAATGATGTGGTTTGTGAATGAGGTGGTGTGTGAATGATGTGGTGTGAACAAGGGTGTGTGTGAATGATGTGATGTGTGAATGATGTGGTGTGTGAATGAGGTGATGTGTGAATGATGTGGTGTGTGAATGAGGTGATGTGTGATGCAGGTGTGTGTTGAATGAATGTGAATGTGTGCATGCTGTGGGTGTGTGCCTGCGCTGTGCTTGGGTGCCTGGATGTGGTGTGCCACGGGTGGGGGTGTGATGATGTTGATGTGGTGAACACAGGGGTGGTGTTCACCCGGGTGGTGTGTGCCTGCGGTGGTGCGTGGCGGCAGGTTTGTGGGTGCACCCTGGGGCTGCCCGCGAGTTGTGAGTGGTGTCGGTATAGGGAGAGTACGTAGGATGTGGAGTGTGAACGAGGTGGTGTGAACGCTGTTGGGAGTGGTGTAGGTATAAGGAGAGGACGTAACAGGAGGTGGTGTGTGAACGAGGTGGTGTGTGAATGAGGTGGTGAGCGGTGTAGGTATAAGGAGAGGAGGACCCGGAGGTGGTGTGTGATGAGGTGGGGAGTGGTGAGGTAATCAGGAGAAGGACGTAACAGGAATTGTGTGTGCCCGAGGTGTGTGTGCCTAAGGTGGTGAGTGGTGGAGGGTTTGGAGCGGCCGTGCCAGGCCTGTGGTTGTGTGAACGAGGGGTGTGTTGACTCCGGTGGTGCGTGGTAAAGGTATCCGGACGGCCGTACCAGGCCGGTGGTGTGTGCCCGAGGTGGGAGTGCTGCGGTGGTGAGTGGTCAGGTCCCTCCGGCGCGGCCGTAACCAGGATGTGGTAGTGGTGCCCGAGGTTGGTGTGTGCCTGGGTGGTGCGTGGTCACCCGGTCTCCGGCGCAGGCCGTTGAGACCGTCTGTGGTGTGGGCCGCGCGGTGGTGTTCCCTGCGGTTGGTGCGTGGTGCGTATACGCGCGGCGGTACCGGCGGTGTCCTGTGCCACTAAGTTGGTGTGTGCCTGCGTGGTGCGCGGTACCCGGTACACGGCGCGGCCGTCCCGCTGTGGGTGTGTGACGAGGGGGTGTGTGCCTGCGGTGGAGCTGGTACCCCGGTCTAGGCGCCGGCACGTCCCCAGGCTGTGGTGTGTGCCCGAGTGGTGTGTCCCTGCGGTGGTGCGTGGGCGGTCTGCGCGCGGACGTCCCGGCCGGTGGCGGTGTGAACGCGTGGTGTGTGACTGCGGTGGTGAGTGGGTGGAGGTCTACGGCGAGAGAGGTAACAGGAGGTGGTGTGTGAACGAGGTGGTGTGTGAATGAGGTGGTGAGTGGTGGAGGTATAAGGAGAGGACGTAACAGGATGTGGTGTGTGAACGAGGTGGTGTGTCCATGAGGTGGTGAGTGGTGGAGGTATAAGGAGAGGAGGTAACAGGAGGTGGTGTGTGAACGAGGTGGTGTGTGAATGAGGTGGTGAGTGGTGGAGGTTATAGAGCGGAGGTACAGAAGGGGTGTGTGAAGGAGAGTGGTGCGTGGTAACCCAGGTACCCGGGCGCCGGCGGTCACCGGAGGTGGTGTTGACCAGCAGGTGGTGTTGCCTGCGGGGTGCAGTGGTAACGGTACCGGCGCGGCCGTCCCCGGCTAGTGGTGTGTGCCCGAGGTGGGTGTGCATGCGGTGGTGCGGGGCTGGCATTTCTGGTTCCCGTCTTTCCAGGTTTCCCCTTCATTTCGGTTAAACCGTCCACTTACCACCCCCCTTTCCAGGTATAACTGTACCGGTTACCCTCACAATTCCAACCACCTCCCCTTTCAGGGTAATTCCCCCTTTCCAGTTCACTTCACTTTCCGTCTCATTTCATCCGGGTCCCCGTCCAATTACCCCAACACGCACACCCTAACCGCCCCCTTTTGCGGTTCTGGCCTTGACGCTTTGTCCTCCTTCGAGCCGCCCGTCGGTCCCCTAGGCCCGGCGCAGCTGCAAACTCACTTTGACAATCCAGTGTTCACCAGTGCATGCAATTTGACGCGAGGACGTCGTGGTGCCGTTGCCTGTAGGCTTATGGTGTTCTGACAACGGGCTGTTTGTGCTGTGTGCTGATTGGCAGAGGTCCCCCTTCTGGGGTCGGGAGTCCCCAGGGTCACCGCGTTGTCCACCTGTCCATCCAACCACACAAAGCCAACTGTCTCAACTAAATGTCTTGTAAACCCTGGCTACGGTCTGCTGCACTCAATTTGGTTGCCACCTGCCCCTCCAATAGTAAAAAAAAAAAAAAAGCTACCTTAGTTGTACGCTTTGGGGGGATGATGAGCTACCCCTGATCATGTCAACAACATGCAACCTACCTTGGCCAACAGCCAACAACCTTAACCAACAACGTACCTTTGCTGTCCGCTTGAGCTACCCCTACCTTGGCCAACAGCCAACAACCTTAACCAACAACGTACCTTTGCTGTCCGCTTGAGCTGCCCCTGCCTATGATCTTGTCAAGCATATCAAGCATCCTTTGAGACGCTTTCTTGTTTTTGGGGTAGCCCTGTTGGCCCGAGCCACGTGACGGGTTTGATTCCTCACTGGCTCCAGTCCCGGGCCCCAGGCTTGGAACTGCACTAGAGCCAGTTTTGTTCGTCTGTCTAGGGCTGGATTCACATGAGCCCCGAACCTCGGTCTTGGCGCAGATTTTGCTAGTGAGTCTAGGGCTCACATCATGGAAGCCCTGAATTTCGACCTGCCCTGCTGAAGTGGCACCATCCCTGTGGGTTGCCTTCAGCCACTCCTGGTAGCTCAGGGTGCAGTTGTACTGGGGGTTACTGAAGGATCTTTCCTTTGTACTTACTAGAGGAGCCGGTGCTGTGGGGTCCCCGTCGGATCCCACCCCCCCAGCAAAGACATACCCCAGTTGGCCTGTTTCTTGGTTTGAACGGTTCGACCCATTCAGCCTGTGGTACTGTCCAACTCCCTGTGTCGTGTCCAATCCATGGCCCGTGGATGCTTGTCCGTCCGTCCCCAGGGACCGCCTCAAGGGTCCCGTGTCCGTCCCCAGGAACTGCCTCTTGGATTGCGTGGCTGACCCCATGTCTGCCCCCAGGGATGCAGGGGTACTACAGTCCGGCCCTGGTGTGGGGTTCCTATCTCTACCAGAGCTGTTGCCTCCTCTGAGGTGTACCTTGGCCGAGCTGAGCAGATGTGCAACGTCCAGGGGCAGATGTACAACGTCCAGGGGCAGATGTACAACGTCCAATGGCGGCGGCTCCAGTAAACTGGAAGGGTTTTGGGGCACAGACCCACTGAGGGTGGTGGAGGTTGGTGAGACCGCACTATCTGGGGTTGGAGTGAGGCATATTTGTGCAGTGTTCCTGCCTTCGGACACATCCTCAGGTATAGGCAAGAGAGTGTTGATGGGGCTGTCCAGCACAGACTGCTGGGTGCTCAGAATACCGATCAGCTTATTACTATATAGAGAAGACTGCTGCGCACTATCAACACCTTCTGGGGAGCCTGAGCTAGCCGGGGTCAAATGCCTGCCCCTGCTGCTGAGGCTGTCAGAGACCACGAGGGGAGCGTGGATGTGGACCGGGATAGTGGCCAAGATAGCTGCTGCTGAGCTTAGAGACTGGCCGGTGGGGTCCTTTTTGGAGCCCCGGCTAGCACTACCGTCCCCAGTGTGTTGTGGGTCCCGGCTCGCATCCCAGCCCTGCTGCATGCTGCTGAGTGCACTATCTAGCAATGTGCAAGGCTCGACATATACGGGCTCTGACACACCCTTGAGCTGGTGCATGCCCAGACTGTGGCACACCACGTGGTGGCGCTTGAGGAGGGAGTCGGAGATTGCCACATCCCAAACTTTGCTTGATGTGAGCACCTGCCAGGAAGGAGTGAGAGGAGTGAGAGGAGGGAGAGGAGGGAGACGGAGATTTTCACATCCCAAACTTTGCTTGATGTGAGCACCTGCCAGGAAGGAGTGAGAGGAGTGAAAGGAGCGAGAGGAGTGTGAAGAGGGAGAGGAGGGAGTCAGAGAGAGGCACATCACAAGCTTTGCTGGATGTGAGCACCTGAAAGGAAGGAGGGAGAGGATGAGGTGGAGGGAGTTTGGAGAGATGCACATCACAAGATTTGCTGGATGTGACACCTGAAAAAGGAAGGAGGGAGAGGAGTGAGTGGAGGGAGTTGGAGAGAGGCACATCACAAGCTTTGCTGGATGTGAGCACCTGAAAGGAAGGAGGGAGAGGAGTGAGTGGAGGGAGTTGGAGAGAGGCACATCACAAGCTTTGCTGGATGTGAGCACCTGAAAGGAAGGAGGGAGAGGAGTGAGTGGAGGGGAGTTGGAGAGAGGCACATCACAGCTTTGTCTGGATGTGAGCACCCGGAGGGAGGGGAGAGGAGTGAGTGGAAGGGGTTTGGTGGAGAGAGCCACATCAACAAGGGTTGGCAATGGAGGGGAGCAGAAATGAAAGCCAAGTAGGGAGAGGAGGTAGTCGGAGATTGCACATAAAGCTTGCTTCACAGTGAGCACCTGCAAGTAAGTAGGGGAATAAGAGATGGTGGACTGGATGAATGTGAACACCTTCAAGGAAGGAGTGAGAGGAGTTAGTGGAGGGAGTCGGAGAGAGCCACATTACAAACTTTGCTTAATATGAGCAGCTGCAAGGAAGGAGCAAGGGGAGTGAGAGGAGTGAGAAGAGTGAGAGGAGTGGGAGGAGCGTGAGGAGGGAGTTGGAGAGAGGCACATCACAAGGTGCGATGTAGTTAATTTTTGATCTATGTGAGCAGCGGCAAGGAGTTGAGGAGTGCGAGGAAGTGAGAGGAGTGAGAGGAGTGGGAGAGTGAGAGGAGTGAGAGGGATTGAGAGTATGGGGAGGAGTTATCAGAGTGTATAGGATTGATATTATTGATCGTTGAGTGATAGAGTTATTCTCATATATCCACAATCACCCTCTTTTTTTCTATTTTATGCATATTTCAATTATGATTTGTGAGATATTTGAGAAGATTCGGAGAGAGGCCACATCAACAAAAAATCAAACACCCCTTGTCGTTTCACCTAAAAACACCCTTCCTTTTCACCCCTACAAACAACCCCTTTCTTTTCACTCCTAAAAACAACCCCTTCCTTTTCACCCCTACAAACAACCCCTTCCTTTTCACCCCTACAAACAACCCCTTCCTTTTCACCCCTACAAACAACCCCTTCCTTTTCACCCCCACAAAATCAACCCCAAAAGGCTAACGTGTTTTTACCCCTACAAACAAGTTCTATGCAGCATCGCCTGCGACGCTAAAAAATGGCGGAGAGTGATCGCGAGGGAGCGACGTGGCAACGGAAGCGAGTTAGTTACGAGACGTTTGGCTGAAGTGTTGGGCTTCATCACGGTCAGACGGATGGATGGATGGACTGACAAATGGGGTAACACGGTGGGCTCTCCCTCCCCCCAGTAGGGGGGGCTGTCCGCTATACAACCAGTGTGTTTAATGCAGCCACTTGTGGCTACATTGATCGGCCTTGAATACAAAAAACAATAACTTTGAATAAAATAAATCAACTGAAAATAAATGAACCAAAAGCCTGTTTCACACCTGACGGCTCGCAGCGTTGGAACCAGTCGGAGCTGCACACTTGCTGACTCTCCCCCGTAAGACAGCTTCCTGCTGCATGCTTTACAAATGTAACCATCTATGTAGCAACGCTAGAGGCTGAGCTGACCCCTGTCCTCAGTTATCAGGTCTTACTGAACCGGGCTTCGCGTGCATTGAGCGGCACCCTGTTTTTCTTTCCAAGCTCACCAGACCAGCTTTTAGTGTCTCACCACACCGGGCTTCGCAGCATTGAGTCGCACACGTGTTTTCCTTCGCAGCCACCCGCACCCAGCTTGTTTAGTTGCTCAGCCAAAGCACCGGCTTCGCGAGCATTGCGCGCACACTGTTTTTTTCCTTCTATCCACCAGCACCAGCTTTTAGTTCTCACCACACCGGGCTTCCGCAGCATTGATCTGCACACTGTTTTTTCTTCCAGCCACCAGCACACTTTTTATTCTCACCACAAGAACCGGGCTTCGCGATCATTGTAGCTTCACAACTGTTTTCCTTCCAGCCAACCAGCAGCATCTTTTAGTTCTCACCACATGACCGGGCTTCGCGACATTGAGCGCACACTGTTTGTCCTTCCATTCGCTTCCCAGGCCACCAGCACCACTTTTAGTGTGTCTCACACAACCGGGCTTCGCGTCGGCTTTGAGCCGCACACCTGTTTTTTCCTTCCGCCAACCATCAACCAGCATTTTAGTCTCACGACACCAGGGCTTCGCGAGCGATTGGCGTCACACTGTTTTTCCTTCCAGCCTCCACCACCAGCTTTTAGTTCTCACCACACCTGGCTTCTCTAGCATTGAGCGGCACACTTTTTTCCCTTCCATCCACCATCACCAGCGTTTTTAGTGAAGTGGTGGTAGAGTTTCTCACACCGCCCTTTCTCTCTCGCATTAGCGGCACACTGTTTGTTTTTCCTTCCAGCCACCAACACCAGCTTGTAGCTCTCACCACACACCTTCGCGAGAGCATTGGAGCGGCACACTCTGTTTTTCCTTCCAGCCACCATCACCAGCTTTTAGTTCTCACCACACCGGGCTTCGCGAGCATTGAGCGGCACACTGTTTTTCCTTCCAGCCACCAGCACCAGCTTTTAGTTCTCACCACACCGGGCTTCGCGAGCATTGAGCGGCACACTGTTTTTCCTTCCAGCCACCAGCACCAGCTTTTAGTTCTCACCACACCGGCTTCGTGCTGGCATTGAGCGTCAAAACTGTTTTTCCCTTCCAGCCACAGGCATAGAGCTTTTAGATCTCACTCACCACAAAAGCACCGGGCTTCCGCGAGCATTGAGCCGGCACACTGTTTTTTCCTCTAGGCACCAGCCCAGCGTTTTAGTTCTCACCGCCAGCCGGCTTCCGTCTGCATTGAGCGGCACACTGTTTTTCTTCCAGCCCCTCACAGCTTTAGATCTCACCACGACCGGTTCGCGAGCATGTGGGAGCGGCACACGGCTGTTTTTCCTTCCTTCCGTTCCAAGCCACCATCACCGAAGCTTTTTGTTCTCACAGGGACCGGGCCTTCGCGAAGGCGGATTGAGCGGCACAGGACTGTTTTTCCTTCCCCGACTCGAGCACCAGCTTTAGTTCTCACCACACCGGGGGCTTCGCGAGCATTTGAGCGGCACACTGTTTTTCCTTCGCCACCAGCACCAGCTTTTAGTTCTCACCACGGACACCGGCTTCGCGAGCATTGAGTGCGGCGACAGCTGTTTTTTCCTTCCAGCCACCAGCACTCAGCTTTTATTCTCACCACACCGGCTTCGCGAGCATTGAGCGGCACACGTGTTTTTCCTTTCCAGCCACCAGCACCAGCTTTTAGGTTTCTCACCACACCGGGCTTTCGCGATCATTGAGCGGCAGCACTTTTTTTCCTTCAGCCACCACCCCCGTCGTTTTAGTTCCTCACCACACCGGGCTTCGCGAGCATTGAGCTCACAGCTTTTTTTTTCCTTCACCAGCCACACACAGCTGTGTGTATTTCTCACCACACCGGTCTTCGCTGGCAGTGAGCGGCACAACCTGTTTTCCTTCTAGCCACCAGCCCAGTTTAGTTTCTCACCACACTCGGGCTTCGCAGCATTTGAGCGGCACACTGTTTTTCCTTCCAGCCACCAGCACCAGCTTTTAAGTTCGTCACCACAGCTGCGGCCTTCGCGAGCATTGAGCTCCACCTGTTTTTTCCTTCCAGGCCACCAGCACAGCTTTAAGTTC
Source organism: Chlamydomonas sp. ICE-L (assembly GCA_013435795.1). Lineage (NCBI taxonomy): Eukaryota > Viridiplantae > Chlorophyta > Chlorophyceae > Chlamydomonadales > Chlamydomonadaceae > Chlamydomonas > Chlamydomonas sp. ICE-L. The sequence goes on from JACBWV010000759.1 coordinate 90,587, forward strand.
TCACCACACCGCACGGCTTCGCGATCATTGATACGCACACTGTTTTTTTCCTTCGCAGCCCCCATCACAGCTTTTAGTTCTCACCACACACAGCCGGGCTCGTCGAGCATTGAGTCGCACACTGTTTTCCTTCCAGCCACCAGCAACCAGCTTTAAGGTCGTCAGTCCGACACCGGGGCTGTCTCGAGCATTGAGCGTCACACTATTTTTTCCTTCCAGCCACCCATCACCAGCTTAGGTTGTCTCACCACACCCGGGCTTCGCGAGCATTGAGCGGGCACACTGTTTTTATTCCTGCTAGTCCACCAGCCCCACTTTGCGTGTCTCACCACAGGCTCACCGGGGCTTCGCGAGCATTGAAGCGGCACACTGTTTTCCTGTTTCCTTCCAGCCATCCAGGCGACCACTTTAGTTCCACCACACCGGGCCTCGCGTCGCATTGAGCGGTCACAGCACGCTGTTTTTCCTTCTAGCCACCACAACCAGCTTTTATTTCTCACCACCCACCGCACACCTCTACACCGGGCTTTGCGAGCATTGATCCGGCACGCGAGGACGTGTTTTTCCTGCTAGCCACAGCACCAGCTTGTAGTGGGATCTCACACCCGGCTTCGCGAGCATTGAGCGGCAGACAAGGTACACTGTTTTTTCCTTCAGCAACCGACATCAGCTTTTGATCGTCACCACAGATGGGACCGTGTGCTTCGCGAGCTTGAGCGGCACACTTTTTTCCTTCCTGCCCATCCATCCATCCCACCACCACCGAGCTGTTTAGTTTCAACCGACCTAGGGGACACGGGCTTCGCGAGCATTGAGCGCACACTGTTTTCCTTCTAGCCAACCAGCACACCAGCTTTTTATTTCCCACCACACAAACCAACACCGGGCTTCGCGAGCATTGAGCGCACAACATGTTTTGCCTTCCAGCTCCCTTCCAGCCCACCAGTCACCGCTTTTAGTTTCTCACCCACACCGGGGCTTTCGCTAGCATTGAGCGGCACACTGTTTTTTTTTCCTTCCAGCCACCATCACCAGCTTCTAGTTCTCACCACACCAGGCTTCTCGCGAGCATTGAAGCGCATCCTGTTTCCTTCCAGCCACCAGCACCAGCTTTAGTTCTCCCCACCGGGCTTCGCGAGCATTGGGCGGCACAACCGGTTTTTTCCTTCTAGCACCAGCACCAGCGTTAGTTCTCACCACCAAATCCGGGCTTCGCGAAGTCATTGATCGGCACGACTGTTTTTTCCTCCCGCCACACCCACACCAGCTTTTAGTTTCTCACCACACCGGGCTTCGCAGCATGAGCGGCACCCTGTTTTCCTTCCAGCCAACCACCACCCAGCTTTTAGTGCCTCACCACAACCGGCTTCGCGAGCATTGAGCGGCACACTGTTTTTCCTTCCAGCCACCAGCACCAGCTTTTAGTTCTCTCACCACACAGGGCTGTCGCAGCATTGAAGCGGCACCTGTTTTTCCTTCCAGCCACACCCAGCACCAGCTGTTAGTTCCACCACACCACCGGGCTTCGGTAGCATTGAGCGGCAACACTGTTTTTTTTCTTCCATCCACCTAGCACCAGCTTGTTAGTTCTCACCACACCACCACACCCGGGCTTCGGAGCATTGGCTACAATGTTTTTTTCTTCCAGCCACCAGCACCAGCTTTTAGTTCTCACCACACCGGGCTTTCGCGATCGTTGACGTCACACTGTTTTTCCTTCCACCACCAGCACCAGCTTTTTAGTTTTCTCACCACCGCACCGGGCTTTTTTCGCGAACATTGAGCTGACACCTGTTTTTCTTCAGCCACACGCCCCAGAGCTTAGTTCTCACCACACCGGTTCCGCGAGCATTGAGAGCCACAATGTTGTTTCCCCTCCATCACCAGCACCAGCTTTTATTTCTCAACCACACGGGCTTTCGCGAGCATTTGAGCGGCACACAGTTTTTTTCCTTCCAGCCACCAGCACCAGCTTTTATTTCTCACCACACCCAGGCAGGGCTTTGCGAGCATTGACGCACACGCACTTTTTTTTCCTTTCAGCCACCAGCACCAGCTTCTAGTTCTCACCTACACCCGGGTCTTGCAAGCGTTGGGGAAGCGGCACACTTTTTTCTTCCACCCCAGCACAAGCTTCTAGTTCTCACCACACCGGCTTTGGCGAGCGTGAGCGGCACACGTTTTTTCTTTCAGCCACCAGCACCAACTGTTAGTTCTCACCGACCGCCACCGCCCCCCCCCCACCAGTCTGGGCTTTCGCAAGCGTTGGTAGAGCGCACACTTTGTCTCTCTGCACAGCACCCAGCCCCCCTTGTTAGTCTCACCACACGGCTTCTCAGCTTTGAGAGAGCGCACCTTTTTTTCTTTCAGCTTACCAGCACCAACGTCTGAGTTCTCACCTGAAACCAGGATTCCGCGAGCGTTTTGACACTCAGGCGTACGTTCATCGACTCTCCCCGGTAAGACAGCTTCCTCACGTTTGTCACTTCCCAAAATCATCCAACCCCAAAAGGAGAAAACGTTTTTTTAACCCCTACAATACCCTAGTGTGTAATGCAGCCCTCACGAATAAAATAAGATAAAAAGCTTGACAGTGTTTTTTTTGCTACAAAATCTGGTGGGCTACTCAACTTTCTGAAATCAGGTTTGAGTATCTCTCTGTTGGGCGACTCAACTTTTCTGATCAGGGTTGATAGCCCACCCGGCTACAAACAACCGGCCCTAGGAAATCTAAAATAAAAAACACTGAAGCTTCATTGTTTTGAAGCCTGATTCACACCTGACAGCTCGCGAGCGTTGAGAAGGCCGAGCGCACGGTTCACACTCTCCCACCGTAAGACAGCTTTCCTGCTGGCATCGTTCACCGAATCATTGCCAGGCCCTGGTCTAGTCCCCGCCTGATGACCCCCCCCCAGCCAGGTCCTAATGTGGGTTTGGGGTGGTGGGTTTGGTGTGGGTTGTGGGTGGGGTTGTGGGTAAGTGGGTGGTGGTTAATGGGTGGTTAGGTAAGGACACTCATCATCATCAGTTAATGACCTGCCAGTTCCTCCAGCCTCCAAGCAACAGGCCCACTCAAAAACGGGTGGTGGTTAGGTTGGATGGTTGGGCGGTTAGGGTCAATAGACATCATAAGTTGACAGTATTATAACCTGCCACTCACAGCCCATCCGTAACAAAACAGGCCCCACGCAAAACAGTTGCGGTTATGTGGTGTTAGGTAGGTTGGTTGGTGGTTATGTCAATAGACATCAGACATTTGTCAGGAATAACGTGCCCTTTCCAACCCCTCTGCAACAGGGGCCCCTAAAACTTTGGTGGTAGGTGGTTAGGGGTTGGTGTGGTGGTTAGGTGTTAGGTGTTAAGTGTGGTGTTGGTGGGTGTTGGTGGTTAGGCTGGGTGGGTGCGTTGTTAGGTGGGTGGGTGGTTAGGGGGGGTTGGCGGTTAGGTGGTTAGGTGGGTGGTTAGGTGGT